>JAQQAE010016138.1:0-11844 GCA_029823295.1 Pseudamia nigra
GGGGGAGGGGAGGCGTGACCATGGTATGTGTGTGTGTGTTCTTTCAAAGTTTGGATGTCTTCAGTATAAATGTACAATGTTGGAAGGCGTGTCCAAATTTTTGACAGGCAGTGTATGATGCCAATACTTACGTCGATCCCTGTAAATGTGTAACACATCGAAAACACGAAACACTATCTGTGACACGTTTCCATGAAATAAATGAGCCTGAAACATTTCTCACTGAAGTCAGTGTAGCTTTAATTCTTCTTAATGCACCAATATTTCTGACATCTATGTATTCCTTCATACACAATATCATATTAAAAGCACATCTGCAGCTACTTGATGAGAAGAAATGAGTTTAGTTCCAAAAATAACATAGCCTCTTGGGGAATATTAGCCACAGATCCTATTGTTCTGGTATTTGGCTTCATTTCAAGAGGAGCTGTTTGTCCGAGTTAGCAACAGTAACTAAGGGCAGTGAGGCAGCAACTGCAACTGGTCAGCTCTGGCCAGTAAATAACTAGTCTGATACTCCATAGCAACAACGTCAACTTCCAGGGGGGTCAAACTTGAACCACGAGGCATTGTTTCTGCCCCTCATAGATTTTCGGTTTGTCTTCAGTGTCTTGTTCGGCACAGCTCTTCCTTGTCCCACATCCACCAGTTGTAGAGGCTACATGAGGAGCTCCTTCCTCTTTCCTTGCCATGGCAAATGTCCTCTCTGGGAGGGTGGGTCTTCCCTGTGTCCCATCAGCACTGCAATTCTCATCCTGGGAGGAAGCCATGAGGCAATAAATTCTGTCTTCACACCCACTGTGACAAATGTGCCTTCACCTCTGGGGGTTGAGAAATAAATCCCTAAAAGATACCAGAGCATTCTTCTGGAGCATTGTATTCATGTTGAGAAGGAGACACCGACATGAACGCTACCATAACAGATCACGTCAATTAAATAGTTCCTATTTTCTTCCATATTCATCTAAATCAAACCAGTCAGTGCTTTGTTGGAAAGTATTCAGTTCCTCTTCTTTTTCATCTCAACTTCCAATAAACTCTTTCCTCCTGCTCCTCTCGATCTCTCCCTTTCTCTGACATTTTACTGATCAATACCAGAACCATAACGATGATGAACAACCCGCATCGAGGAAAGAATCACAAAACGTATTTTTGTCTTCTAACACACGCTGATGACATCTGGCCAGGATGTGATCTTCTCTTCGGTTTGATTCTGTCTCTACACATATGTAAATGAGATGCGTGTGCTTGTGGAACTAATCTGTATTATGTTGCAAGTAGCTCATCTAAATACAAATATTTTGTCCGTAAATACATGTCTAAGTCAGGGAGCATATGACTCATACTTAACTTCTGCCAGGTCTCAGATCTTGAAGTATGAATGCATCTACAATATGAAAATGATCAACCATACTAACATGAAGAATTTAAAAAATATAAAATTTTGTCAAATGAGAATGTTCCTGTTTTCGAAATGTGCAGAAGGTACACCACCTCGTTTGATCCTTACTGTGCTTCTGAAACTAAAGTGACATGATGAATACCATGCAAAATTTCACAATACATGCTGTGTCTGGGTTCTGTTTTGTGTCAGCCATTGATTCTAATCAATAAATCTGACGTTATCGGTTTAAAACACACGTATTTAGAAGCTCTGGGGTATGTTCCAGCTCTCCAGACTTACTCTGCCTACGGTGCATCGGCATTATGCTCTCTGCTATGTTAAGAAAATCAGATCCTCTCGATGTATGACAATTTATCTACTGATGTAAAACCACGGTTGGTGCAGATGGACAGCAGGGGAATGTCAGGGTTCGCTATTCTTATCTGGACACCTGACAGACTGCATTCCCTTCAGATCAAGAGTCCCAAAGCTGGGCAGCCATTCAGTGGAAAAATGTGTCTTGGATTTTCCACTTTTAACAAATAATAAGAAAAAGGAATTCCTAAAATGACAACAATAGCAGATAGTAGTCGGCTTATCTTCCATTAAAGGACCCAGGGATAATCTACTTTACATTGACCTGCTGCTCATAATCCTTCTCATGTGACAACACTGTTTGATATACTCTTTATGGATATTAACCATGGACAGGCGTCTGCCTGGAACTAATGATGGATGGACAGGCAGGAGGGTGGATGAACGGACAGACGAGAGGGTGAATCGATGTACAAACAGGAAGGTGAGTGGATGGACAGACAGATGTGAAAGTGGATGCATGGATAGACTCAAGAGTGGATGGATGGACAGACAGGAGGATGGATGATGGACAGACAGGAGGATGGATGATGGACAGACAGGTGAACAGACAGACGAATGGGCAGGAGGATGGATGGATGAATGGACCTATGACTAGTTACAGAAAAATTCAAATGGCTTGAACAATTCACAATCCTCATTATCCTTCAGTCTGTTTGGCCTGAAAACAAAGCAAGTTTATCAAAAATAAACAGAAACTGAATAAAATTGCAATTAAAATTCTATATTAAATTCTATATCATACATTACAAAATTGTTGCATTGATATATGAGCAGACCACATATTTTGGGTGATACCATCTACCTTTGAACATATTGCAGAATTTGACATAAAATGTTACAATATAGAGTTTTCCTTCCAGATTTCTGATTAAAATATGTTACACTACTGGGTTATAAACTGCAAACTGAAGGGTGAAGAGTACATCCTATTCCATAAGGAAGGGAAAAGATGCTCACATGAAATAAACAGTCATTCTTACATATCTATATATCATCTCATACATTTAGTATTATTCCTATGTTATCTTACGTTTTATATTTTAATCATAGTTTTATTTACATATAAGTACCGTAGTAGAGATTTTCTTTTATGAGTGACCTGAGTTAACTGATAAAACTGAATCAAACTTAAGACTCGCCCTTTACACACAGAGCAGTTTTTGTTAATTGGAAACATAGGCTCCATCTATTATTAAATAAGTTAAACAAATGATGACGGTATTCCTACTTATGATCAACTATAGAAACAAATGGTGCTTCTTTATTTGGTTACCATGTAAATATGTTTAATGTCCGGCAATTTATCACTGACAAGACCTTTATTAGACTTAAAAGTTTGCATGTTTCATTTGAAATGGAAATTTGTGCTTTTTCTTCTTGGCTTTCATCTTTGTAATTTACCTTGGCACAGCACACTAACTGGCCTGGCTCAACACTCACATGAAGCCAATTTAGTGTGAAATTAGCAAAGGAAATGTGCACAAATTAGAGAACTACAAGAGGCAAGGAAAAGAGAGGAGATGAGGATTATTACAGAGAAGTTATCATATGTGTCATTTGGACCAGCTTCATGTACACCTCTATTCTATAGAATACTTTTTTCAGAGAAGGCAGATATCGCAGTGATTATATTTTATTTACACTACAGACAGTAATGCCACCGCACCGGAAAGCACACGGTTCACAAAAACTGTTCAGGTTGATTATTTGGATGCAAATTATTATATTGTTTTTATGATGAATGTAGATGAAGAGTTACATGGAAACTGGCAGGAGACACGTCTCTTCGAAGTCAGAGTCATGACAAATGTGACTGTTGTTGCTGTTGAAAGGCTTAAAAAAAAGAAATAAAGAATATTTGTGTCTTACCTGCATTCCTGAGGAATCTGCCTGTGTATGTGGTGACGACTCTGGTTGTGGGATCGTAGAAGCCGTCTCCACAGTCGTAGCATCCAGGAGGAATAACGGGCGGAGGATGATGATCGCTGAGCTGATGTTTACCTGTTTGGACACAGAAGTTGTTTCATACTGAATGTTGTTCTTATTGTCTTTTTATCCGAATGGTCTTTTTATCTACTGCCACTGTAAATCCCATTTTACTAACCAGCAAATGTTATAAAGCAAGAGGGTTCAAATTCATGGTTTAAAGGCTTCATCAAGTACATGGATTTGGGTGTTTCTGATATCATGCAACAATGAGGTTTTAATTATAGGCCAGTTCTGTTTGGCACCAGAAAATTTACTAGCCGTTGTTTTGCAACTACTCATTACTTTATTTCAACAAACACTGTCCATATGCAGTAAATGCAGCTGAAAACGAACATTTACACCTAATACAACCAGCAGCTGTTTACTTGTAGCTGTACATATGCAGATTATAAACAGGTCGGAATCTTTCACTGGTGACAGATGTTCCACTGAGTCACCTCAGCCTCTCCGTTTCATTCCTTCAAACACAGCCCTGAAAAAGTCAGGTTTTAGATATTTTCTTATATTTAAATCCTGCTGATATCATGAATATTATAGTGTTTTGAAATAGGTATGTTGTGTTTATCTGTACCAGAGAGGATCTTTGAATCTACTAGAGCTGACCTGAACCTATTGATGAGAGTGAACATGCTGTGTACATGTCCACATAACCAGAATAATACCTGTTATCCTCAATGTCTTATTCAGATAATGGTGCAGTTGTAAAATTCTGAATATCTTACCAGAATATGCTGTTTACATGACAACTGGAGAATTCAGAATATTGCCGTATTCAGAATAAAACAGGAATATTAGCGTGCATGAATTTCTGTGTAAGGTTTGCATGTTCTCCCAGTGTCCACACGGGATTTCTGGGTTGAAACATATACATTAGGCTGACTGTGTGTGGGCACAATTAACTTGGCAATGTAATGGAATTTTCTGTAAATAATTAAGTTCTGTACAAAAAAAATGTAAACATAGTAATGGACACAAGACTGATACTTATACTCCAAACAAATATTCTTAATGCCCATTTTCACTGTCATTTTAGACTGATTTGACTTAAGTTAAATATACTGTATAAAAACGACAACAATTCCCAACCTGTAGGATTAAGTCCATTGCACCTTTCAGTATAAAAGCGCCTGTCGTATCCATCGAGGTAGTCCCAGTCCTTCTCCTGATACTGCAGACCATCATCAAAGGTGAACTGACCCTGGTGAAGAACATTCAAACACAGGAAATCACAGTTAAGTCTGAATAGTAAATACTAGGGCTGTGAACCGATTAAAATTTTGGATCTGATTGATCACAGGGTCACTGTGGATTAATTTTGATTATTGCAATTAATACCCATTTGTTATTAATCTAAATTAATCACAGGGTCACTGGATTAATTTTGATTAATCATGATTAATACCTATTCGTTGTTTTTCATCTTGTGGGAGCAAAAGCACTCATGATAGGTGATATAGACACTTGACTAAAATTACTTATTTTACATTAAAATGTATATTTTTTTCTAATTTAAACTTGTGTAACTAAAGTAAATTCCACCTGCTTTGTAGAACTTAACAGAACCTCTGTAATGTTCTGATGACCATGTTTTTGCTTGTTTACACTTGGTTCATTGTTTTCATCAGTAACTAATGTCATTTGTTTCAAAATGTGTAAAGACTGATACTTTTACATTTAAACTGACTTAGAAGCAGTGAATACTAAAGAAGTCGTCAGTGACGTGGGTTAAATGGAACATAAAATTTTATCACTTTTTCCTTGATATGTGGGTTATTGTGCTTTAATCGCGTTAACAATGTAATCGCATTAAAATTTTTTATCTAATTAATCATTCAACTTGATTAATCCGGATTAACACATTCATTTTGACAGCCCTAGTAAATACGTACTGAATTTTCACACATAGAAGAGCTTCATCTTGCAGCTGCGTATACAAGGATCAGACGCTTACATTTCATGTTTTTTAAGACTTTGTTGAGATTATTTTGCATCTGTATTTATATTTTAAACTACAAATCAATACATATATATACATATACACACAGAACTTTTAAAAATGTGTTTTACCACTGAAAGTTGAAAAAAGTGTAAAACAGGGATTAAACTTATTTTCTTAATTGTGATTTAAAGTTGAAAAAATTCACTACATAAGCTATAAATCAACAAAATTAAGAAAAATTTGCTAGAAAACAGATCCAAATACTGGAACAAATCTACATTTTATTTAAAAAAATTGGAGCAAGTACAAGTAAAAAAATAAAAAAAAGAAACCAACACAACCTTTAGGTGCAGCTATATGTTTGAATCTCAGAAATTTGGACATGAGATCAAATGTAAGCGGACCTGACAAATTCAAATTTAATGACTTCATTTTTGTAAAATGAGACTTAAAACTTTTACCAACCTGTAAACACTGCAAAAGCTTATTGATATTGATAACTAGTGCTGGGCAATAGACCTAAAATGTTATGATGATAAACATTTCTACACCAGTTGATTTTGAGAATTATCAGTATGATTGTCAATTTTTTGTCTTTTAAATTTGGTTGTTGGTTGAGTGAAAATGAAAATAGAACTACTTAAGTGATTTTAAATTACTTGTAAAAGTTGAAAAAAATGCAGAAAAATGCAAAAAGACAAGATGCAAAAAACCCAAAAACATTGTAAAAGATGCAAAAGAGGAGAATTTCTGTAGATAAAAAACAAAGCTTTAGTCTTAAAACATTCAAATAAACACTAAATTTAACACAATAATGAATAAAATGAGCAGAAAAGTGAACAAACTAAGCAAAATAGTTGACAAAGTCAACAAGGTTCATAAATACATTATTGATGCAACAGGGGGCATGTGCTCCATCACGAGAGAAAAGCAAACACTTCAACAAATATGAACAAAATAATCAACAACATTTAAAAATCAACAAAATAGTACTGAGCTCAAAACTAAAATATATACAGTGGTACCCTGTCATACGAGCGCATCATCATACGACTTTTTCACGACACGAGTAAGACGTCAGGCAAAATTTTGTCCCACCTTGCAAGCAAAACCTCAAGTTACGACCAATACAGTTCCCGAGAGCGTGCGCTCTCGCTCTCGGCTTCTTCGGCTTCTCTCGGCGCAGTGCCACCTGAAATTGTGGGGGTGCTCTAGCACAGTGCAAAGGCTGCCGAAGAATTTGTTAAGCTTCCTCAACAAACGACTTCACTTCCTCAACAAGTGTTTAATTGTGACGAGACACGGCTCTTCTGGAAGAAAATGCCTTGAACGACATTCATCACTGCCGAAGACCAGAAACTGCTGTTTAGCCCGTGTATGTTCTTAGCCGCCATCATGCCTTCTTTGTCTGCAGCAGTCAAGGTAAGATGACATTCTAAATCTTTTTTAGAACTAATTTCATGCATTCCTTTTCACATAATTAACATAACTTCCTTTTCAAATAATAATAATGAATAAATGTGCATGTACAGGTGTGTAATACATACTGTATATGGGAATTTTCGTTGGTCTTGGAACGGATCAGTTGGTTTTACATGCATTCCTATGGGAAAACCAGTCCCATCTCATGACTTTTTCATGAAATGAGTGTGACGCTGGAGATGATTAAACTTGCCCTTCTGACTTGATTTTTCCTATGTTTTTACCTTGAAGAGGATAATGGAGGTTTACCAAATTACAGCTATGATGTTTCCTGTTGATGTCCTGAAAAATGATGATGATACAACATGGCCTTACATTTTGTTTCCTGTCAGTGCTCTTCCCCTTTTGTCTATGAATGCATTTGAGATGCACTCGCTCCTGCCTTCTCTGCATTTTCCATCCACACTCAGGCCGTGTGGAAACATCTCTCCATTCATGTAATACTTCTGATTTGCTCCTGCATTTTCCTATAGTACATGTAACTATGGCATTACAAAATCCAATGTATCGTGTGGAGTGCAGGAGTGCATCGATGGGTGGAGAGGATGTTTGTTTTGTTCTGTTCATATTTTTGCTCTTTGGACAGTACACCCCTCAAATTTCATATGTGTTATGTTCATGGATGCAGCCATTTTCATTGGACTGAATGAATAGATCCACGTGGGTTTTCCCAACTTCAGCAGAACACCAGGACTCTGTATCTGTCTGTCCCGTCATAGCATGTTACTTCATTTGTTGTCTTTTCCACTCGAGATCAACTTTAAAGAAAAAATACACCCAAAACATTTTAACACTTTTCTACTGGATTATTTTTCTTTTCAATGCATGGCATAGACACAATGAGCCAAATCCACAAAGACTGGCCTCATTTACTTGTAGCAGAAGAATTTGCACTGCCTTTCCACCTGTAGTCTGCTTCATTTTGAGGACAAAGTTGGCGGCGGTTTGCTGAGTCGATTCTAATGTTTCAGGCTTTTCTCCGCATTTCACACTGATTGGTCTATCACGAAAACTGTACAGAAAAAAACCCCCTCAACTTGTGTGAGTTTAATTTTTAACATTGACACAGAAACACAAACCACCTTTAATGTATAGTGTCTTTGATTGACTTATTGATGTCTGAATTATGTTGAGTAATGATTGAGTCTATTATATTAATGTTGAGGTCTCCCTCAGTGATGAGCAGAATTTTATAGGAACTTTAGTACATATCTGGTGTTTGCTCACAGGTGGCAGCAGCACGACACAGCAGCTGAAAAGATAAGTGTGTCTTCAGAGGATGTGCATACACAGTGACACAAGATCACCAGGTTCTGATGTATATTAATGTTGTGTGTTCTGCACATTCTGAGTTTATACTGTAAGTGTTTGACTTCAAGCAGCCTGATCTCAAACATTGTCATCAGGATATTTACGTTTAGGTCTAAATGTCTGAGATAAACCACCGATCCACATGACCCCCCCTAATGAAGCTTGTGCATAGTTCAGGCAGGTGCAGAAGTTTGTTCTTGAGCCCAATTTTCTGTCCAATCACTGTCATCCCTGCCTTACACACCCATAATCAGCTGCACCTTTAAATCTGGCTGAGTTCATTCATTCTGCCATGCGACTGCACTCATGTGACCATTGCTTGCTCGTAAATCTGAAAATAATCTCTTCCACCACACCAACCTCTTGCTGAATTAAGTTGAATAAATAATTATATATCAAACTCAAAAGCATAGTTCTTCTATACTCTAGTTTCTTGTGCGTGGGGGAATTGAGAGCTTCTGGTCCATCTGTGTCAGGTTTGCTCAGATTGTCTCAGAACATCTCTTCATAAATCTTCTTAAATCAGACAAAAACATTTAACCCTTAACCATTGAAGATCTACATAGTTTGTTTTGTTGCTTGACATTTTTGTGCTTTTCAAACATACATACAGCACCTGCTAACATCAAGCGGAAGAGTTAAAGTTCCAATTTTACATTTGCATTGTTGAAAAGGAATGAATTTGCTAATGATTAAAATATACATTTGCATGCTTTTCCCACAATGCCAATGCCAGCATCAATATCATTAAATATTAAGTGTTGCTAAAGCAAAAATAATGAATTCACAGGTTTTGAAAAACAAAAGGGAGACAGAAACATGAAGTAAATTGGGTAATAATTAGTATGCATTTTCTGCAGATGTTAATTGAATTTGCTGAACTGCTTTTGGCATCTTGTCACCCATGTCTTTTGTGGATCTGGCCCAGTGTGTTGATATGAACCAATACTATGTATGATTATTAGTACAGGTTCATGGGCTGTTAAAAGAGCCTTTGAAAAGGTTAAAGCATACAGTAGGTACTAGGTTTTTATTGTAACATGTCTAATTAACCCTTTCATGTATGGTGTCCACTACACTATCCTACAAAGACTAACAGTAATGAGGCATTAAATTTACAGTAATTACAAAGTCAAGGCATCAAATTAACATCAGGGAAAATAGCAAAGTAAGAAGCAAAAAAGGTATCAAATAGTAAGGAAAATGAATAAAAGTGAACAAAATAAGAGGTGCAATGAGCAAAGTAATCAAGAAGTTGCAAAGAAAGGTCTGGAAAATGAACATAGTTGTTACGATCCAATTTCTTACACAAAACTAGCTGCTATAAAAAAAACAGGGATAACAACAACAATCAAAGAAACGTTAAGCCAAAGTATTAGTGACAGTCAAAGATACTTATTTTAACTAAAACAGGTTTCACACAAACTACTTAACACAAAAGCAGAGTGAAGCTGTAGTGGTTGTGCCAAATAAAATGAAATTAATAACAAAATCAGGCCTAATATAGAAGCTAAACAAGTGAAATACTGTAAAAAGAAACAAAAGACTTGACTACTAATCTAAAAAATGATCAAAAACAATACAGAGTGTGGCACCAACCAAATAACCCTATTGTGTCTAACAGAGAAAAACTACATGGAAATGTAGAGGGTACCCCAACACTTCCCACACTCAGCACAATAGTAGATGGAGGGGGCGTTTCCGCGAAGCGCATATCGAGGCTTGCTTCATTCAGGGGAGGAGCCGAAAATGATGACGTCCGAAGCCTCGCTGCCTGGCTGTACTGCGTGACTGCTTCGGGAAGTGGTTCAGATTTGTCAAGAGGTTTGACAGCGATATAAACCCGTCAGGCTCCGTTCAATAATGTGGGTTATTGTAGGAGAGTTGCGGCCAGTTCAGAGTGTGGATAGAGTTTTGCTAGTTTGGATTCCAAAGTTTGGATGGTGTTTAGATAGTTTAGAGAGTTTGGAGAGAGAGTGAGAGATAGAAATATGAGAGTTGTCTCTTACGGCAGCTGCATAAAACACTATATGAGAATGAGTGCACCATACATTTACTGATGTCATGGAAAATAACTTTATTCAATTCAGTGCAAAAGTACACTCAAACCACAGTAATTGTAATAGCTTGATTTTAATTAATTTTATCCAGTAGATGGAGTGTAGAGCAAATGAAACCTCATGAAGCTTTGCACTTGATGAAGTTGATGAAAAGCTTCAATGCTTCATGAGGCTTCATCTCCCATCACTAGCAAACACAATTCTTAGAATGGTAGCTACGAAGGCTCACAAAACAGTCTCAAATGACATTCTCCAGTGGCGGGTAGGCAAAGACAGTGAGCTGCTGCCTGACATGTGGCTTTGATAGTAGCAGGGCTGGATCCTGATTGGTCACAGCGCACAGGGGTGGAACAGTCTGACGTGAGACAGGCTGGAGACTGATCAGGTAACAAGCACAGGTGGAGGCACTCTGCAGCTACCTGTGGACAAAAGAGGAGGAGAGAAGACACACACACACACACTACAACAGTCTTGTCCCTCCTCTGCACGTAACAAAGGTCATCAAGAATAAGAAGGCTGAAAATGTCACATCCACAATTTTATAATCACTCATGCATGAAAGGGTTAAACTCAGCTTCCATTTCAGTTGTATTTAACATAGCATCAATCGTAGCGCAAGATTAGGTTAAAGGCATGTCACAAATCAAGGCCAAAGCCTGTGAATTAATTAATTCACCTTTTAGTTGCCGATTAGATTACATCGTAGCCAACTTTCAAACATATGCTGAAACCACAACTAATGATATATTCATTATGAACTGGTTAATCAGTTTGAATAATAAAATCTTTTCAATACAAAATGTGAAAAAGATACTTTATCAATTACAGTCCAAAGAGAAGTTTTTTTCACTAAAAAACAGTTTAAAACCTGATATTTCAGTGAGATTTGAGAACCATTATTTTTGTCTTTTTTGCATGGTAATTTGCTACAGCTCCCACAGAAATGCATCATTTTGGAAAGTGGAGACAGTACTATCTAAACATTACATACAGATTACATAAAGGACAGTAACTTTTCTAAGTTTGATTATGGAAGATAGACCCAAATCCCGGGCTTTGTTTTCTTTACGTCTTTTACAGTGGTCCCTCGCTATATTGCGGTTCACCTTTTGCGGTCTCGCTGTTTCACAGATTTTTTTTTAGTGCAATTTTCATGTATTTTTTTTTACAGTGTATGAACGCACATTGTGTTTTGTGTCCCGATTGGCTGAAGAAAAACCCGCACATTGTGTTCTGTGTCCTGATTGGCTAAAGGAGAACCCGCGCATTGTGTTCTGTGTCCTGATTGGGTAAGGCCATTG
>JAQQAE010016139.1:0-11844 GCA_029823295.1 Pseudamia nigra
CAATGGATCCCCGAGAACTTTTACACTCCAACCTCTGTCTGAGTGAATTGTTGTTGTAACAGTTTGCCTTTACTGCATACATTTGTAAACATGAAAAAATGAGCAGAATAATCTAGAAAATTAAGAAAATTTAAACAAATCATCATCAAGGGGATAAACAAAAACTAACAAAATATGACGCCAAATTGAAAAAAAAAGGAGCAAATAATTCCCCAAATGAAAATCTCAACATATCAATCTGCAAGATAAACAAAATAATGAGCAAAATAATCAAGGAAATTAACAAAAAAGATAAAAGAAAGCTTAAAACAAAAATCAACCAAGGAAATGTACATAAAATTAACCCAAACATGAACCAAAAATATCAAAGCAGAGCAAATTTACTGCTCCTAAAAAAATCAACAGACCATTGGTTTTATTATTTTAGGTATGTGTTTGATGAAAATGAAACAACAAAATATTCTAAAAAAATACCTAAATTCCTGATATAATTTCTCCCAATTTGAAATCTAAAAAGCTAGAAATACAAAACTATATCTCTAGATTTCACTGTTCTGGATCGTAGGATCCAGATGAAGCTTTGAGATGTTATAGAACCTATGGTGACACTATGCAGTATTCTTTTGCCAAACACTCTGGACATGCTTTAGTGAATTACACGCAAAAATGCTGAAATTGGCCCCATCTTGTAATGATAAAGAATCTTTCAAAATTCCTGGATCCACATCTCTCCCAAAACCTAATCTATTCATCCTTATGCCATTTCCAACTTCCATCCATTTTCTACCCCTTAATTTTCTACCCTAAATTATAGTTTCCTAGGCAAAATATGATGCATTTCCCCCAGTTAACCACATAATTTAAGTACAGTATAAATTTATATCTGTATACAGATATAAATATATGAGACCTTTAAATACACCTGTGCATGAAAGCTTTTCTGTCAAGCTTTCAAACCAAGATTTAAATTATTCCTTCGGTATGACATTTACCTATTTGCTTTAGTCATTAATGTGTCCATTGTTTCAGATTTACACTAAAGTGTGAGAGTGATGTGACCTGAACGCACTAACTGCAGTGTTTTTCTGGAGAAATGTTGCTGCTGCCTGGATCATGTGCCTCTTGCTCCCATGAGCCATCAGATAAGGAGGTCTATCTAATTCATATTCTAATTAATATGGAGCCACACTTCCTGCTTCTGTGGGCCTTGGGGGAGGACATCATTCATCTGGCATTATCTCCAGCAAAGGTTCCTGCTCGCCCAGCCAGCCGTGCTCTTTCACACTCAGTTCTGGTTTTCTCCCACACTCTGCTCTTTCCTTTGTACGGTGCCGTACCTGTCACTTCCTGTCATTTTACACATAATGAGTGTATGTGAAGATGGAAATAAAGACTCAAAGATAGTAACTGCAGATGAGGACGAGTGCTCCTTTATCTGTTGAGGGGGAAAAATACGTGATAGAAATACAAGAAAGAGAAATAAAGCCAAGAAGGCAGTAGGATTCAAAAAGTTTTATCTCCAAGGAAAAATAATTTTGTCTGCATTTTGTCAGTGCATGGAAGAAACCATATTTCATCCTTGTTTCCACTTACTGATGTTCAGTTCTGTCTCATTATTGCCACGATATGAAATTTGATTTTCTACTGACTCTATGATAAATGTTGACATAAACAGAAAGCTTAAGAAAAGACGAGCAGTAGATTTATGAGCTCTTCCCATCAGAGAGTTGAGATGACATTTAATCATTACAAAAAGATTTATTGCTTATTAAAAATGTAGAAACAATTGGCAGATAAATCAAACATCGTGACACTTTTAGAACTACATCGGATGTTTCACTTATTTACAGTAATTGAATTTGGAGCCACTTTAATTTTGAAATTTCCAGAACTTTATCAGTCTTTAAGTTTGATTTTAGATTAATTAGTTTTACAGGAGCAAAAGTGTTTTCTAGTGAGGAATTAACTGGTTTTATTCTCCATCCAAAATGGCGGCTACATCTGCGTACCTGGTTTGTCAACACAACAGCTGGAAAGCATCTGAACTAATTTGCTTGAAACATGCCATGATTACTGACCACTTTAATATGTCCATCATCAACTTTTGGTATAGGCGATGAAAGTGCTTATTTTAAGAAAAGATTGGGAAATCACTAACAATTCTGTTATTTGACAGCTACAAATTTTGAATGATCAAACAAGCTCTAGCTTCAGTTTTGGGGCATTTTTAGACCGCAAGTCTCGGTCAAGGTTAATGTTTGGCATTGTTTTTACACTATAGGCATTTTGTCCAGCAATTTTTGCATTCACGCTACTGTGCTCTGATCTGTGTCTGCTGCTTCTGCCTGTATTTGACATTGATGTGTTTATAGACAGGACTGGGCCTCAAGTCAGCCTGATCATTTTTAACTTCTTCCAAACCAGAGTTTACATGAATGAAACCAAGGTACAGTTCCTTCCTGACAGAGATTACCTCTTGTTGTTTTGTTATCAAAGACTGAGGCCATATGTTATCTGTTGCTATGAGACATGACGTGGGCTGTGGTGTGATTTGTGTTGTGTGTCTGCACATAACCCTGCATTGTGCAGAGATTCTGTGCACTGAATAAAGAAATGACAGACTTTGTAACCTCTGTCAATTTGTTTAATATAAACTAGCAGCGTAACCCATGTGCTTCAGCATATCAGTGGTTTAATGGCACTTCTATCAAAAAGTGACTTTCATGTGATAAATTATATATCAATCATAATTGCATTGCAGAATTGATGATAAATATATCTTTTTATTGTCCACAGTAGCCAAACTGTGTTGATGGAAGTATGTGGTATAATACTCATTAATACGGATCAACATTTGGAAAGATTACAAAGAATGCACATGTACTCATATGCTTGACCCTGGTTTCCTGCAACATGTTTTGGCATACGTACTGTACACCTAATGTACTATATATCTGTAACAATATAAAGATGGTCTTGATACCATATCTGTCTTGTACGTAAAGTTTAATGACACTAAACAAAGTATCTGTGGTGATAACGCCCTAATTATGCCAACGTTAGATGATGAAAAAGAAAAGGGGCGATTGTGATGCATTATAGGATAGACTATGTCAAGCAGACCGACTGACAGCGTACTGTAAAATTTGTTCTGATCAGTACACATATGGGAATTTTTTACACACTGCAGATTTTGTAGGTTTTGCACCTACCTGCTATTTGCTATTTTCAGCCAAAATCAGTATGCCAATAGTAAGTAGGAGACCATTTCAAACACAGTCTGACTGTTTGGTCCATACTGTGGCATAAGAGAGGTTTTGTGTCTGTAAATTTGCTTTGGATCAAAATGAAATGTCTGAAAGTCCAGACCAAAGAAATAGACGTGAAAGTGCCGTTAGTGTTAGCTTTAGTTTTTAAGATGTTCAGAAGAAAGCATCGACTTACTGAAGCTGAAAAGGGTGCGATGGATGGCATCAAGTATGGTTTTATATTGTGCACAGACATTTTATTCTTATATTGATCATTATTTAGTTCAGTTCACTGCAAATCTTATTATAGCTTCTGCCCCTTATAAACAAGACGTACAATTTGATTTTAGACCATATTATATTTCATTACAGTTTTTATTTAGATTTTTGTGCTTTGGATGTCATGTTATTTGTTGCCTATAATAACCCCGGTCACGGTGACACACGCTGGGATTTTAGGATGAAGAGCCTGTGTGAAGTGCGTCATAATGCACGATTCAGTGTGTGTCAGTGAATCACATCAAGTCATCCAACCAAAGCTGCAGTGAAATGGTCTTTCTCTGGATTTAAGTGTTCTCTCCTTACTGAGAATCACTGCTCCAGTCGCTTCTCTAATCACGCTCTTGTTCATTCATTTCAGTTGGTGAGATAGACCTGGGTTTTTGGAGCAAAGACCAGAGTTGCCCAGCCTTCTCCATCTAATCTGAATGCAGATACACACTATGTGAAAAAGGAGGAGGTGATCTGAGGAGCAGTGGGAGGCAGAGAGTGGCAGTGCTAATGCAAACTGACCAGAGGTGACAGGCAAACTGTGACCAGAGGGAAAACACTCCTGTGGCTCACACACATCCTTGTACTCGCTCTTTCAACTCGCCTTGTGTATAAGGGGGAAAAAAAGCCCTCTCTTTATTCAGCCTGGCAGAGAGATAGCTTTGGAGAGGCCACTCTTCAGCAGGAGTACTCAGGGTGAAGGCTGGTAGGCATCCACCATGTTGAAGTGTCCCTAAGCAAGACACTTCTATGACTGACTAATTAAACAACATCCACTACTCGTACTACTGTGATTGAATGGAAGACACCGCGGACAAGCACTGAATGGTACCTTTAGTTGCCACCAAGAGCAAGGTATTTTGGCTTTCTTTTATGATTTTGAAATACACTGTAGCTATTGTATTTCCAACACATCTATCACAGGAAAAGCAATGTAAATTGCTGGGAAAAAAAAACAAGGACAAATTAAAACCTCATTGTCTCTCAGACCATCCAGCATCATGAAGTGCTTTAATGCAGACTTTTCAGCCAGTCATCCACATTTTACCATGTTGAACAGAAGTAAGGAATTTCAAACTGAATTCATGTTTTTCTTATGATTATAATCTAATTTAGCTGGCACACTGGACTTCTATGAGAAGTCAGAAATTAATCAAGCAAAATATTCAACCACTAAAACTTTCTGAGCTCACAAATGCAACAAAATAACTGCTAATAGGCATCTCAAATAATAAAAAACACATGCTTTACTATTTTTCTCCTTTTTTGTAGAACAGTAAATTAAAGAAATCATGGAAAACATCAAACATTTAAAAATACTTTGGTCATTTCCAGTGCTGTTACTATAAGGTAACTGTGGCATTAACCTTATATTGAATGGTGATCGAATAAATTTATTTAAGCACTGTACAAATATATACATACATATACATATAATCAGTATTTTAATATTCTAAGTCTGTGGTTCACAAACAGTTTAATACATACTCAAGGGATTTAATAACACACTGCTCAATTTTTGGCCCAATTTGGGAATAGCTTTTTTCTATTGATAAAACTGATTGTACAAATGCATGTGTGGCTGCCATTATGGTCATTCCCAACATGTGGGATTTGGTCACTGACTGATTATTGTGAGTAGTCCTGTGTCTCCAAACACTCTTTCGGTGAAGAACTCACACCTTTGTGCAACCAATCCTACATGTAAATGACTAGTCCTCTACAGATATGGATATGTGTGTTTTTTACTCATCACATGTGACAGAAGATTGAAGTTATTTTGTTTGTTTGCTACTTATTTGGCTACTGTGCTTGCTACGCAACTCTCACCAGATAAAACGACAACTTAAATTACTGAAAAAGGGACATAAATTACCATCAGGTTCATATGCCTATGTCTGTGATTTTCTGGCCCTGGTGACAAATGCTTGAGCCAAAGAAAAGAAAGGCTTTCATTTCTAACATTTGTGTTACTAGAAACAGTGTTGGCGCGAGATGAACTTGAATATGTTTTGATAAACATCTACACAGTGCCAAAAACAAGTTTGAGATTCATACCAGGATGCTGAGATGCCGAAGAATGTTGCTTAGCAACAAGGATTCTTTTTTTGGCCAAGGACCAAAAACTTTATCAGAATAAACCAAATGCTTTTGCTTCTGCGGTTTTCTTTGTGCCTCCAGCTCCATCACAGAGGTGCAGCTATATTGGCATAAAACTATTTTTACGTTATATTCACACCGACATTGTGTCACAAGCACTGATATATACAGATTGAAACATTAGTGAAAATATGACTGTGTTTACTCCTGCTGTATCCTACTTACTTTGGCCTCCCTAAAATGGACACCTTGAGACATTCATGTTGTTTTAATTTGGAAACTCCAGGGTTGCACTGTAGTCTAGACAACAGCAGAGACTTTTGACAATGAGACAGCACATGCATTCTCTGCTTGATTAGCTCTTATGACTAATTACACATCATACATGATTTTTCGCACCCATTTCAAATGACCCTCTGCAAAAGAAAAATACAACCTCATCCTCAACGATGAGTCATTTTTGTTAGCCACTGTTATTCTGTTAAATTTTTTTTTTTTAATCATGATGTGACTGACAACACACACAGTAAACAGATGTCTTTACTAATTCTACAATTGTACTGGTAAATCAAGTTGAAATATGCTCTTTGTATGTTCTCTTTGGCTTAAACTCCTCTTCTGTAAATTATAACTGACATAAATATCCAGATTTTTTGACCCATATGTTTCATTGTGGTTCATGACTCTTAATGTGCGGATTCAGATCTAGTCTAAAGCCCATCCTGTCCCAGTGATCATGACTTTAGTGTGTCAAGGGGCATTTTGTGCATGTTAAATCTAAGCCTGTCTTCACTGATTCTGCCTCCTCCATGGCAGATCTTCAAAGCCAAATCCTCAGCCTCCTCCTGCATGAGTCAGACTGTTCTTTTTGTTTATATTCTCTTCATTCATTCACATGTTGTGTTTGCAATCAGTCACTACCAAATGTGATTTTCTACTAAACGGTTAAAGAAGTGTCCTGCCTGAAACGATCAAGCGATTTTCCTCCCTAAGTAAATGTTGTGTCCTCTTATTGTAGCTTCAGCCAAGATGTGCATCTTAAAGGTCCCATAATATGAACATGTGTCTTTTAGGTTTGTATAAACTCTATTGTGCAAAATGAAAATATGGGCATATGACTATGACTTTCAGTATCAGCCGTCCTGAGGAACCCACTCACAAAATGAACCAAAAGTGATCAAACTAACCAACAAAATGAACAGATGTCTAAATCCCCAAATGAAATGAATTGAGAAAAAAATTCAAAATAATTAATAAAATTAACAAAGTTGAGCAAAAAAAAAGGAAAAAATAATATGGAAAATTAACAAATGACCAATATAATATTCAAATTAGCCCATAAATGAACAAAAATGAATAAAAAACAACAGAAATGAATACAAAATGGAGCAAAATACTAAAGATAATGAACAAAAATATGATGGACAATGAACAAATGACCAAAAAAATTGGGAAAATGAAAAAAAAAACAAAACAATCTATAATATGAACAAAAATTCCATACAAAATAAATGCACAAAAAGAACATATTAATAAACCTAATCACAAAAATAAAAAAATAAGCCTATTTGAGGTTTTGTAATCATCGTCATTGCCCCCATAAGTAACTAGCCAATATTTTAACTGTTTTTAAATAAATTATCCATGAAAAGCATGTTGTGTGTGTACAATAACCTCATGCCAGAAAATAATCCCAGGTCACCTTGGGAATGACTCGCAGTCCTTCCCTTTGAAATCAGAGTGTTAGATAAAGAAGCCCTCAGAAAAGCAAGGGAAATCAAATCAGGAATCTGTTTTGTCAAGCCCATTAGAAAAGTGCTTCTTTGACATGTACACATTGTAGAAGTAAATTTAAAGTGTACTGTACATGAAGTAAGTAGGTAAAGTCTTACTTATATCACACTTTTCAAGATAGGACAACAAACTGCTTTACAAGCAAATGCTAAAAGTATAAACAATGAAATCACAGTAGAATAAGAAACATGACATGCTTTTCTGTTTTTTTCTGACTTATTTACCATGTACAGTACCAAGAAACAAAGTCTGTCTATCTCCTAGAAATCCTTTGAAGAAGCAACTCATGTTTCACAAATCTCACAAACTCTCGGTCATGAGACATTTTCTTTCAACTCGGCCCAGTTTGACATTATAGTGTGCCGGACTTCCTGAAGTGGTCATTCTCATCGTAGAGGTGGCCAGGGACTAGGCTAGCATTAGCTGTGTAGAGGTGGCTTGGGCAAGGCTACTGTTAGCCTCCAGCTGAATGTAAACCATTTGTTTCTGGACCCAAGACAAAAATGTAATCTCTGCAAATTAGCATGCCACGAGCACTTTACTGTAAGTGTTAAGATATGGGACCTTTAAATACAGCACAAATATACAGGTGTGCGGGAATGCCACTGAGGGTTTAACACAAGCTGCACTGGCTGAGTTTTAGGGGGATTTGTGTGAACTCCCGTGTGTGTAAAAGATAAAAATTTCATAATATTGCCCATGAGGCCACACAGTTCTCATTTCTGGGGCTTCTCCTTCTTCTGGTCCCCTGCCAGCTCTATAAAATGACTCGAAAGAACAGAGGAATATCTCACCATAATATCAAAAAACCCCACAGAGAACATGAGAACGGGAGTAATCCTCTCCCAGAGCTATTTCTGAGTGTTTTCTTTGTGTCTGAAGTACTGCAACGTCTCCTGCAGGTTTGTTGTGCAATGTCTCCACCCTACATCAACATCTTTCACTCAGTCACACGTTCACGCAGCGTCTGCACATTTTGTTTTGAATGTTGGTGTCTCTGTGTCTGACACACACACACTTCCTGTCTCTCTGTTTTCCTTTAGCAGCTCCTGACAGGAGGTCCTGCAGGGCCCATCTCAGCTGGCAGAAGGCTACATCTCCCACTAAAGCCTCTCCATCTGGGTCAAGTCAGAGAATAACAGGCCTCTGAGGAAGACGGGGGCACAGAACGCACAGACGACACACAAGCATACTCATATCAATAAAACGCACAGACAGAGGTCAAGCTGAGATAGTGTGTCTTCAAGTCTGAATTATACAGGTGCATATAAATACTGTAGGTACACAGAGTCAAACAGACATGAACATTTGAGCATCAAATACGTGTCCTGTGAACTGCTGAATTGTTAATGTTGCAATTTGTGCTTTTACTGCTTAAGTTTATTAAAGGAAGAAAACAAACACAATAATTAAGGAAATTAACATAAAGAGCCACATAATATGCAAATAAATGAGCATTAGAATGGAGAACATAAGGAAAAATGAACAGAACAACCAAGCAATTTAACAAAAATGAAGAAAATAATACCCAAAATCAAAAGAAAGAAACAAAAATGAACAAAAACAAATAAAATGAGCTGCAAAACGTATGAAAATCAATTTTCAAATCAGGAAAATGAAAAAATATGGGCAAACACAATTAAAAAATGAACAACATAATGAACAAGAAAATCAATAAAATAGCAGAAAATAAGCAAAAAAAAAGCTAATTAACAAATATGAAGAAAAGAATCTCCACAATGTACAGAAATGAACAATATGAACAAAAAATCAAGGAGATGAAAAATAAAAATTAAATGCAGAAAATTACCAAGCACATTAATAATAATTTTAAAAAATAACAGACATACAGTAACAAAAAAGAAAACAAGATAATAAAAAATGGAAAGAAATGACCAACCATATTCAAAAAATGAGGACAATTACAAAACAATCCACAAAATGAACCAAATAATGAACAAAATAACCAAAATTCAAAGTAATCAAAGAAAATGCACAAAAAGACAATGAAGTAAAACTTTTAAAAAATGTACAGAAATGACCAAAATAATCAAAAAATGAAAAAAATACATAAAATATAACAATAGTCCACCAAACTACCCAAAAATTAACAAAATAACCAAGAAACAGAACAAAAGAGACCAAAATAGTTCCCAAAATGAATAGAAATGAACAGCAAATGAATAAAATAACCCAAAAATGAACAAAATAAGAAAAAGAATCGGGAAATTTTGCAAAAATAAATAAAATAATTCAACAATGAACCAAAAAAATTACCAAAAAACATAATTATCTATGTAAAGTAAGATTTTTAAAGACCCGGTAGTTACATAACATTTACATTTCTCAAACTACATGTACCGGTAATAGAAAAAAATGTAGTGAACCAGTAAAACCCAAAGCCGAGCATCATCAGCAGAGACCCAGCAGCAGCGTCTTCACACTAGAGTCTATAAGCATGTTTACTGATGAATCTGTACAGTTTCAGTAAAACCCTGACTGACAACATACTCTTCAGAGATCCCTAGTCACACAGGATGACAGCTTTTAAACCATTTCCAAACACAAAATGCTTCCCCTGAAATGTTGCACACAGCTTTTTCTTCCCTCCCATCCTGCAAACAGTTTGAATTAATAGAAACTGGAGACTACCAAGACAAAAGTAATGATCTGTGGATTATTTTTGAGCTTTTGTGTGTGTTTTTGGCTGCAGCTGTGACTGAATGATGCACTATAATGTAGATTTCATGTAGATTTATTAAATAACTGCTCGCTATTTACAGCTGCTACTGACACAAAATGGTCACATGTGACACATTGTTATTACTATTAAGTCTGGCTTTGCCTTCTTAAAGAGGGATTTTGAATTTAATATTGCTATTTTTTGACTCGGGCAGTCAGTTGTGAGGAGATTATTAAAAGCTGAGAGGCACAATTATTGGGGAATATCGAAAGCTGTTCAATTCAATTCAAAATAAATTGAAATGAATTGAAATAACTTTAATCCCTTTTAAGAAAATTCATTTGACAAATTAATAGGTCAGAAAAATCTGTAACATGTCTTCAGTCTTCTGGTGGTGTGGATGAAGGATCTCCTGTAACGTCCAGTCCTGCAGGGTAGTGATGTTAATCATCTACTGCAGCTGCTCCTCTGTTGGGAAAGAATGAGGTAAAGAGGATGGTTTGGGTTGTGCATGATGTCCGGTGTCTTCTGTGTGCCCCTGTCCACCACAGCCTCCTGTAAGCCCAGCCTCCCTCCAACCACTAATTCAGCCTTTTTAACCAGTCTGTCCAGGTGTTTTACGTCTCTGTGTCTGGTGCTGCCTCCCCAGTAGACCGCTGCATAAAAGAGTGCACTTGCAACCACTGACTGGTAAAATTGTGTAACATCACATCTAGGAAACTAGGCAACTTGCATCTGGGTTCTGGGTCCAGTCCACCTTGTTGTCAAGATGTACACCAAGATGTTTGCATGTCAGCACCACCTCGATGTCCATGCTGCTGATATTGAGTGACTGGAGAGGTGACTTCGACTTTCTGAAGTTCAGTACTATTTCTTCTGTCTTAGTGGCATTCATCAGGAGGGAGTTTTTCTGACTCCAGTCACAGAAGGCATTTATCAGACCTCTATACTCGACTTCCTGTCCTGTGAAACTTTTTAAAGACGCTGTAGGTCAGGGAAGGCTTTTCTTTTTCTTTTGTTTTTATAACCTTTTATTGCAAGAATGCAGTTTGTAGGCATTTACGGAATGAATTAACAGCCATGAAAACATTCTAATCAATTGGCTACCTCTGTGGATGTGCTCTGAGTCAGATGCATTTACATCACAAACTGCAGTACTCTCAGTGTCCACTGGGGCTGAATCCAAAAGGGAGTCAGTCCCCATAGAGTTCCATTTTAAATGTTCAACGTAAGAGCAACAATAAATATGTTAACAGCTTGGTACAAACACAATTTTGATGTCTATAGTTTATTTTTACCTTTATGAACACTGTACAGGGGGAATTCTGATATAATTGCCTTTTTAGATGTTTCACACACTGATCTTTGTGCATTATTATGGGCATAGGCACTTGGATTGACAGGTGTGTTTGAGTCAGAGGCTTCATTGTTTGATTTGATCCACTTCAGCTCCACTCATAACACATATCGAAGTCCATGTTTGGATCAGACTAAGTAGACAGATGTGCCAGTGTGGCAACACCAAGAGGCTCCATGTTTGAGCTTCCAAACTGTTCTTTAGAAACCTAGACATCACAGAGGGCTTGTTCATCTTTTATACAGTCTCTGGTCATAACATATTGCAAAGAAGTGTACTGAGTGAGAGAAAGTGAATGGAAATAAAAAGACAAAGAAAATCAATCAATCAATCAATCAAACTTTATTTATATAGCACCAATCATAATCTCTAGATTATTTCTAGGCGCTTTA
>JAQQAE010016140.1:0-11844 GCA_029823295.1 Pseudamia nigra
ATCGCCGATTATCTCTAGGCGCTTCACAATTCGAGGCCGAAACCTCATGACTGTACAGAGAGTAAACCCAACAGAACTGGGATTAGGGACAGACTCAATTCTAAAGCAGCATCATATTAACATTATATAACTATGATCAACAGATACAATGTAAAATTAATTTTAAAATCAGTGATACAATGAACACACGGTCAAACAACGAGACATGGGTTTGTAATATTAAGATTTCCACGTCCTCAGTTCCAATGGCAAACCTGTTGAACTTTGTCATGAAGTAAAGAATGGCTTGCTGGGTATTCTCAGCACCCAGTATGTGTTCAGTCCTGGGGAGTCAAACCCTGGTGATACACCTTTTTTGTTGAAAACATAAAAGTTAAAAAGTTGTCTGTCCTGTGTCTGAAGGGAGACTGAGGCACTGTCAACCTTCAGCTTGCAGGGGTACGGGCTGTCAAAGACCATCCTGAACACTGATGAATAGTCTGGTATTTGGATGGCACTGATGAGTTCACCTGTGGCCCAAACTGCTCCATGACCAGCAACCCAGCTGAACCCACCTTGATCTCATAAAATGTCATGTTCCTGTAAGTGAAAAAGCCTACATATGGAACTGGGTTAGGGGGTCGTCTCAGAGTTTGTGAAGCTTCTCTGTAAGCATTCTCTATTGCAGGAATGAGATACCTGTAGGCCTGACTCACAAGGTCTGCATCCACTGGGCGTACTCCGGCCATCAGGATCACAAGTCCTAGCTTGAGCTGTGGCACTAGCGACAGGGTGGCCGCATACCCATCCAGGTCTCCATCCTTCTTCACAACATCATAACCAAACTGCTCATTAATTTCCCATGGTATACCAGTGGAGTTGGCAAACTATCCGCTGTGGCATTGGAAGAGAGGAGTCAACATGGTGTTTAAGGTATCCTGGCGGAGCAGCACCCCACCGTACACACCCAAAAGAGCCATGATGAGCTTGGCCATGTCAGTAGTGGTGGAATACATCTGACCTGCAGGTCGATACCAGCCCAGGTTGTAGAGTGGAGATGGCTGCCCATTGCTGTACACACCAACTGCCATCTGTCTTTGAATGGTCGGTGTTATGTTGAAACCAGTGTCCTCCATGTTGAGACGCCTCAGAATGTTCTCCAACACCCAGGTCTCAAAGTCAGAGCCTTTCACCTTCTGGGCCAAGATATTGGCGAGTAAAGAAAATGCAACATTACTGTAATGGCGTCTGAGGAGAGAGAAAGATGCAAATGTTAACAATCCATCCATCCATCCATCATCTTCTGCTTACCCTGGTCAAGGTCGCAGGGGCAGCAGCCTAAGCAGAGAAGCTCAGACTTCCCTATCTCCCCAGTCACCTCCTCCAGCTCCTCTGGGAGGACCCCCAGGCGTTCCCAGGCCAGTCGAGAGACACAGTGCCTCCAGCGTGTCCTGGGTCTGCCCCAGGCCCTCCTCCCAATTGGAGCTAGTTTTGGCAACTGGGGATTGGACCACCTAGTCCTCTGCCTTCGGGTGCCACCCAAACTAAACAGCACTGGACCTTTATGACCCTTCCTGCAGGTGGTGGGCCCACAGAAGATTCTTCTTAAGGGTCTTCTGAATCACTCTTAGTCTGACCTGTCACATAGAACCAGTTGCCTTGGGAGACCCTACCAGGGGTGAACTGCCCCCCTATTGACAACACAGCTCCTAGGATCACTCAGGTACGCAAACCCCTCCACCACCATAAGGTGGTGATTCAAGGAGGGGATGTTAACAATCCTAGATATAAAATGTAATTCTGTTACACATCAGTTCTCTCCATTTTGAAACGTGACTGCGGTGGCTGTGTGGGGACACATACAGTTTGTGCATATACTTTATTTCCTTTACTACAGGCAGAGTAAAGTTAACGCTGGGAAGGCATGGACACAGTTAAGATCCTGCACAACAAAGGCAAACAGGGTTTGTGTGCGTGGACGTGTGTGTGTGTGTGGGTGTGTGTGTGTGTGTGTCTGTCTGTCTTCAAACTCACCAATGAATGCATTATTCTTCATAAAAGTTGATTTATACATTTTCTGAGTGATTATTCAGTTCACTTCAACTACATCTATATACTACTAATCATAATACCACATTATCTGGAGGTGATTATCTGGAAGGCTGTTTTATTTCCAGCTCTTATTTAATAATTAACTAAGTTCTGTGAAAATCTGTGTAGGATAACATTAAAGTTACTGTGCTGTTTGTGACACTGCACATTAAAAGTTGCCTTCAGTCATTTCTCTGGATGGAAATGAAAAAAAGATTTTATTGTGAAACCAGGAAAGTGTTGTGTTAAACTCATTGTGTTGTTGCTTTGGCAGATATGACAAACAGTTTCTATTTTTATAAATATAGAAATTCTCTCGCTTCGCACCTGAGTTAAAGACTGATTTTAGTTTCACTGTTTTATGAACTTATTGATACTCTGAAAATCCATCTTTACTGAGGTTCATAAAACCTCTGAAATGTAAAATAAAATAAATAAAATATATAAAATATATACTCACTACTGTCATTTCTAAAGAATCTTCACAACAACATGGATAGTATGGACAAACAACACATTTTGAATTTTTGCGATTTGTGACATCACAAGTTACAACCAATCATTAAATTAGCTCTGCCTCCACGAGCACCTAACCAATAATCTTCTTTTTTGATCAATTTTTGTTTGTATTTATGATTTATTTCTTATAATATTCTTTAATATCTTTCTGTTTCTTATTTTGCGAATCTTTTCATTTCCTTGATGATTTTTTTAATTGCACAGTTCATGGATGCTTTTGTCCATTTTTTTTATATCTTCTTGATTACTTTGTTCACTTAGTTCGTTGCTTTGTTCATTCTTCACTTTGTTGCCTATTTTGTTATTTTTGCACATTTTCTTGTTAAATTCATTTTTAAATTGTTCATAAAATTGTTCGTCATAAATTCATCTAATTCAATTCTATTCTATTCTATTCTATTTGTATAGCGCCAATCATAATCACTGATTATCTAATAAAAATAACGTTCAATAGAACATTAAAAATGAAGCATTTGACATTCAAAATTTCTAAGAAGAAGTAGAGATGCCCACCTTTAAGGGTCCTTGTTAATTTTCAAAGTGTTGATTGTGTGTATCTATGTCCAATTTGACAATGTCCTGATTTAACTGGTCTAACTGGGTGCACTGGTTGTAAATCCGCCACAGGGCTTCCTCTTTTGTCTGTGCTGCTTTTGGATCACGGCCTCACTCTAATTTGCTTGGCTTAGTAAATCTGGCCCATAGGCTGTTTTAACATGGTTGATTATTCTGGGAGAAGCAGGACATTTCCCGTGTGGGTGGTTTTGTCAAATGGGGTTAGTTTGAATTAGTCCGGTGCTTTCCCTGGCTGCCGTTAAAAATAGAGCAACAAAGACAGGAAAGAGTCTTACTTGGTGCCTGGATCTGCAACGAGGACATCATCCTGGAGTAAATGAAGGGCTTCCTGTGTGTCTCCACTCCAGAGGAGATTAGTTGACCTTAATCATCTGGGTAACCCTGTGAAAACATAAGAAAAAGCCTTGGTACTGTAGCCGTTGAAGTTATCTCTGGAAGATCTTAACTCATAACACATATTTTAACTAAGCTGTTCGTATGTAATGCTACGTTTTTTTTCTAAGTTAGAAGCCAATAGTAGTTTATTAATATATCTTCCTAATATAAAATGAAGGAATCATATAATAAATAATCAAGAATTACAACAAAATTTTAAGAAAAATCCCAACTAACATAAATGCGTATGCTTAAAAATATGGTACAATACAAGTAAAACAATGACAGCCTGTCTATTTCTATGAAGTGAAGTCCTTTTCAGATACGTTTAGACTAAGGACAAAACAGATGAGGACTGAAAGGATGGATGTAGACTGTCTGAAAGACGAGTCCTCCCTAGTTCAGTCAACATTGGTTGAGTGGTCCAATAGTGTGGAAGATGGAAATCCACAGTGTGTCTTGGGGAATCATTGGAAATGTCAGAAGAAAAAAAAAAAGCTGGGAAACACTAAGAAGGTCATAAGATTTATGAACTGATTCATACATGACTT
The DNA here is from genome assembly GCA_029823295.1 of Pseudamia nigra. Classification (NCBI taxonomy): domain Eukaryota; kingdom Metazoa; phylum Chordata; class Actinopteri; order Kurtiformes; family Apogonidae; genus Pseudamia; species Pseudamia nigra. The sequence goes on from JAQQAE010016140.1 coordinate 4,092, forward strand.
ACAGGTCTGGACCTTAAACATGATATGAATGCAGTTTTAAGCTTCAAAATCCCTCTCAGTGTTGTTTGCTGATTTCTTTTCCCTTCTCTGGACCTTGGCTGGAAAAATAAAATCCTGTTTTGGTCCCTCCCTGCCCCTCGTTCTGATTGTTTTTTTGTTTTTCTGAGTGATAGTGTGGTCAGACAGATCAAAGTTCACAAGGTGTGACTTATGCAAATGAAACAAGACACTGGTACAGTACGTAGGGACTGGTGTGAAGTGAAGCAGGTTGAGAGCTGACCTGCTTCACTGAGTCCGGAGTGGGCTGAATGTGACGTCACGTCTGAGGGTTTTCAGGTGAAACGGATCAGACAAGCTCTGTGCACTATTTGTCCCTGAACTCACTGTTTTGACACAGCAACATTATTTTAGGGCCAAGGAACATGCTTTATCGTATTAAAATGCACAGATTTTTTTAAAAATCATATGTCTCCTTTAATGGAAAATTATTAAGCAATATATTAATCTATGTTAAAAGGTAACTTTTAACCTCTAAATGATAGAATTTCTAAATTAATTTTAAAATGTATAGACTGGATTGGAGCTGCAGTGGTTGATTTGAACGTACTGTTTTCAGTTGGTCTGGTCACAGGGTAGAAAAACTGCACCATGAGTGTTAGTTTGGGCTGCTCGTAGGTGTTTTCAGACAGGTGAGGGTTCAACATGTGATTGACAACTGTAATTACCAGTTACTGGACAGTTTTTGTGTGACATGAATAACTGGTCCACTCTCTCCACACAGAAACTTGCTGAGACACCCAGAAAAGCGGCTTCACTTTTTCATAGTGTCAGGTGATTTTTTATATTTGTGTTTAATGTGCAGAGAGCTGCAGAATGATGAGGTGTATTCTGTCTGATTTGACTCGAAATCAGTAAATGACAAAGAGAAATAGGGAATTAAGGAAAAAGAAAAAGCATTGCGTGTGTATGAGGAACACCATACCCTAATGAAAAGCCTAATTCAAAAACAATTATTAATTCATTTAAGAAATTCAGATAGTTATTCCATCCATCCATCATCTTCCACCTATCCTGGTCAAAGTTGTAGGGGCAGCAGTCTTGGCAGAGAAACTCAGACTTCCCTTTCCCCAGCCACCTCCTCCAGCTCCTCCAGGGTCCCCCTGGCATTCCAAAATCCCTTCAGTGTGTCCTGGATCCACCCCAGGGCCACCTCCCAGTTGGCAGTAGTTTTGGCAACCTGGGATTGGACCACCCAGGCCTCCACCTTCGGGTGTCACCCAAAACACACAGCACTAGACCCTTAGGACGCTTCCTGCAGGTGGTGGGCCCCCAGGAAGGCATAGTCACAAGCGTCTTCTGAATTGCTCTTAGTCTGACCTGTCACCTTGGACCGATTTGCCTTGGGAGACCCTACCAGGGGTGAATTACCCCTGACAACATAGCTCCTAGGATCACTCAGGCACACAAACCCCTCCACCATGATAAGGTGGCGATTCAAGGAGGGGCAGATAGTTATTTCTCTTTTGAAAGTGATTTTGTCACATGCTTTGTGTAAGAAGTGATTTCATTGATCTCCTCCCGTGTTGAACCTCTGCGTGTCTTCCATGTGAACAGTGACGTCCAGTGAGCAGGGTTCCCTCTCTGCTAATCCCACAATTTCATTCTGAGAGCAGAGAGCTGATTACCTCTATCCGTAGACACAGCTTAGTGGAGTCTAATCTGAGCTCCTGACTCTGGTCATGGGAGCTGACTTCTTTGCTGACCATGGATAACAGCTTCTCTCAGACATACGAGGTGTTATGACATGTAATGCTTTTGACAGAAAAGAAATAAAAATTAACTGAATTACTATGTACAACAATGTATTTTTGTCTCTAATTTTCAACTGCTGACAGACAATAAACTCAAGTCATTGGTGCAAAAATCAAAGGAATATACTATTTAATGATATTTCATTCTGGACACTTCTCTGACATCCATCTGTTTGGAGCCTGGCAGTGATTCTCGACCAGGATTTATCTTTTAGTTCTCATATAAAAAAATCAGTATAATGTTCAAGATAGTCTTTCATCTCCATAATAGGTTATTTTGTTCATTTTGGGGATCATTTTGTTTATTTTAGGGGTTGTTTTACTTCCTTTTTGCTCAGTGTTGCTCATTTTGTGGGAATTTTTATTCATTTTGGTTAATTTTGTTGATTATTTTGCCAGTTTTCTAAAGTTTGTGGACTGTTGTTTCATTTTCATTTTGTAGCTCATTTTGTGCATGTGTTCAAGAAAAAAATACAGTCATTTCATGTATGTACAGTTAAGCTTCTGGAAATGTATGCTCTGTTTTGTTTTGCATGAATAGTTTAAATTTTGACTCAGTGTATTTCCTTCCCGATCTGTAGCTGTACGTAGGAGGACAGGGTCATCGTACCAGACAGCTGGCTGGCCATCCTGCGCAGGGTGAGCTCAGGCAAGCAGCCTCTGGAAGTCCTGCTTTTCCCCAAGGGGTTCTTGATAGTGAAATTGTCCACATACTTGTTCAGAGGGTCGTCCAGTGAGTCCAGGAGATTGTCCTCCCACAGTTTGTAGAGCATCAGGGTGGGGAAGATCTTGGAGATGCTGGAAATTCTGTAACCACATCCATCAAGAGCAATACACATGCTTATTTCCAATTAAACTAATGTAAACTGCTTTAATTACTGTATATGCACCCCCCCCCCCCACACACACACACACAATGCACAGATTAAAGCTTTTAAGTTAATGAGTGCGGGGCTCTACAGAACCACCATTCCACTCAGTTAAGTAAAGGAAGCATCACTCTGAAACACCACTTTACACACACACTGTTTCTGAAATCAGCTGATCACAGGAAGAGTCTCACAGATAAAAAAATAAAATCACACTCTGATAAATTGAAGTTTCAGTGTGGGAGATGCATGTGCTAGACAAGAAAAACTGTATAATAGACCAGGGGTATTCAACCATTGCCACAAAAAACGAGGTGGTTGTCATGTGTAAATAAAATATAATCTTGACCAAATGAGATTTTATCAGCAGCAAAATGACAGCAAATGATCAAAGCTTGCCTATAATTTTAAGGGAAAAGGGAATTTGATTTTAAGTGAAACTTAACTTTCTGCCTCTTTCTTCTGTTTCTCTCAAAGCAATCTATCCTTTGTTTTTTCCATGTCTTAAAGGTGCAGTCGACAATCCTGGCAAATTAGCCAGTAGCCTATGTTTTGTCTTGGTCCACTGTAAATGATTATACAGGTGACCTGCACAACTTAGAACCTCAAGACTGCACCTCACTGACAGCTGCACAAGTTCATGCACTCATGAAAACGGTCACAGTGGGAGCTACTGCGGAGCTAGCATCTGTCGCTCATCTAACCACAGGATGACTGAGGAGAGACAACCTGCATTTCAGATTCCTTCAACATCTGGTAAGAAAATAATGGACAACTGTGAGTTTGTTAGTCGAGGCGACTGACACAAATTAATTAATCACGAACAGTCAGCTACTAGCTAGTTTGCCAACATCGTAGACAACGCCTTTAATGCAGTTAAAGTCTGCCAGCTGTTTTAGACACAGAAACCTACTTTCAAATATGTATGACCTATATTATATTATTGGAAGGTGATTTTTGTGACGTTTTTATGTCTAGACCAGGGGTCGGCAACCTTTACAAAGAGCCATTTTTGAACAAAAAGAGAGAAAATAATGTGTGTAGCACTGCAAAAAAATGTTTGAACTCTTTATGTACCACACGACATATTACAGACATTTCAGTTGGCAACACATTCAAACTAAATTGTTCATTTTCTTTATCAATTTGTTCATTTTCTTGTTTTTTGACATTTTTTTGCTCATTTACTAGAAAATTTTTGTCAATTTTTGCCAATTTTGCAGATATTTTAGTTAATTTGTGTTCCTTTTGTTTAATATTTTATTCACTTTTGAGAATTTATTTTTTTCAATTTACCTGATTATTTTGTTCTTTTGCAAATTTCTTTGCATTATGTTAATTGATTTTTGCTCATCTTCTTGAATTTGTTCATTTATTTTGATATTTTGCTTTAATATTTTGTGCATTTTTGTGCATTATGTGACTTTTTTGTTCAGTTTGTCTAAAGCTTCTTCATTATTTTTCTTATTTTGATCAGTTTCATGGTATTGTTAATTTCCTTGATTATTTTGTTCAACTTTATGAATTTATTGATTGTTTTGTTCATTTTGTGGGTTATTTTTTTCCAGATTTATCTCTTTTTTTTCTAATTTTTCTTGTTTTTGCTGATTCAGTGGTTATTTTGTTTATTATGATTTACTGTAATATGTTACTTTCATCACTGAACAAACCCAGAGGAGCCACTGGAGAGGGGGGCTGGAGAGTCAGGTAGCAGACCCCTGGTCAAAGCAGGTCCAGATCAGAGCGATTTAATTTCAGTCAAACTTGGATTATTATAAGGGTTATTTCAAATACAGCTGCTGATCTTTGAGAAAATGTCAGAAACTTCCATTTCAACGTGTTTTGCACCGACATCTTATCAAACCTTTTCCTCCTTAACTCTCACATTAATGTACTGTACAACAGCTGAATTTCCATTATATGGTATTTCAATTAAGGGGTAGAAAATGGATGGATGGATGGATGGTATTTCAAGGTGACAATGGAAATAATTTGAGTTCTCTCTATAGTATGAGAGCTATATTTACCTTAAAGAAAACTATGAATTCACAAAGAGAATAATTTTTAGATAAATTACTTGCGGACATCAGGGGCTTTGTAGCATCTCATACGCTGCTGCATGTTCTCATCAGCTTAATCAAACATTCCTTTTTTATCCACATTTGTTGAACATAGTGTATTTTTAATTATTGTATTTTATAAACAGATACATAAAGTTATTTCATCTCTTCACCTCTAATTCTGACCCTAAGCCTTGAATGATAATAATAACAGCACAGTAATACCAGCTCACATCATGTGTGTGATGATTATTGTTCAGATGGAGCCGCTCAGTCGAATTCACAGTAGAATGGAGTGGACGTGCTGAGCAGCTTTCAGTTCTGATACCGTTAATAATGAAGTGTATAGTGCTCGGAGTCGGGAACTTTTACAGTCTAAAGAGCCATTTTTGGACAGAAAGAAAAAAATATGAATCTAGAGCTGCAAAAAAATATTCAAACCCTTTGTGTATCACATGAAATATGACATATGCTTTAGGTGGTAACATGTTAACATCAATTTAGGTATTATTTGAATCTTTTTGTTCATTTTGTTGATTTTTTTTAGCAATTGTGTATATTCATTTGTGCATTTAGGTCATTTATTTTCATTTTTCCTTCAGTTTAGTGATGATTGTGTTCATTTGTTGCCAATTTTTGTTCATTTTGCAGATAATTTGATTCATTTTTTTGTTCATTTTTGTTTATTTATTTTGTTACTGTATTCATTTTTGGGAATTTTTGTTCTTTTCCTGGATTTTCTGGTGATTTTTTTTGTGATTTCTGAGCATTATTTATCCCATTATTAAAATTTTTGCCATTTTTTTGGTTTATATTAATTTATTTGAATATTTTATTCATTTTGTAGATCTTTTTCATCCATTTTGTCTCAATAATTGTTCTCTGTCTACTTTATTTTTCTCTTTTGTTGATTTAGTGTCATTTTGATTTATTTTAATATTACTGTATATTAAAGCCACAGGAGCCACTGGAGTGCCACATACTGGATGTGTCTGGAACCACAGGTTGTAGACCTCTGATAACAGTGTGACCTATTGTCCACAGCTGTTAATAAACTGTAAATCTTACCTGTACACTGTGTACTCCGTAGGGGAAGGTGAGGAGGAGTCACTTATGTTCCTCTTGCCAAAATTTCCATTCCACAGGACAGAGTCATTTAAAACCACAATAGCTGATATGGCTGGCAGCCTGGTTTTGTGCACACTGGCCCTTAAGAGCACGTCTACCTTAAGGCCACATTTAGACAGTGCTTCAGCTGATCAGGGGATTTTTTTTAAAAGAACAGAATGTAATGGAAAGTGATAGAAGACTTTCACCTTTTCCAGGGCCACCCTCAGAGACGTGATGGGATGCTGCAGGGGCATGGGTTCCGGGAAGAGAGGTCACATCTTCTCAACTTTCTGCCTTTCTGCAACTGCTTCTGTAAGGAAAGCAGTTGTAGTTGTAGTGTATGTGCCTAAGGCCCAGGTTGTCATTGCAAATGAGAACTGGTTTTCAACTGACTTACCTGGTTAAATAAAATAGTTATTTTTCCCTGTAGTTTACAAATGAAGGTGTGATGTTCCTTTAAGGTCTTTAAAAAACCCACTTCACAAAATTGTTGGACTTTTCATACTTCTTTGTCATTGTTAATTTGATCATTTTGGGTGGTAGTTTATCATATTTTGTTTAACTTTTCTCATTTTGTTAATTATTTAAAAATTTTTCTTCATTATATTGACTCTTCTGCTCATTTCCAATAAAATAATTAGACTTAATTATTATTGGAATTAAATTCTAATGATTTTCTGGTTCAGATATGTGGTTTTCTGATCATTTGCACCTTCTGTGTTTTCATAACTTGGGTTCATTGTTGTTCATTTTCTTAAATACACTGTTGCACATAAAGTTGGAATAATTCATTTCCTAACACATTCCTTTTTTTATTCCTATTTAAACGCATCAATAATCACCTTTGCAAAAGATTGATTAGTAAAGTTTTTGAAGATATATCCTTTATCTATCAAGAATAAATAGCACAATAATTTAATGAAAAAAGGGAACAAATTATTCCAACTTCATGGGCAATAGCATATTCTGCTTTTCATTGTTCATTTCCTTGTTTTCCATTTTTAAGTTATTTTTTTTATTTTGTCAATTTTTAAATTTTGTTGATTATTTTGAGAATGAAACACAAATGAAAATAGAATATTTATTTGTTCCTTTTTGTCTACTGCAAACAGAATAATGGACAATTTTTAAAATAAAATAATGTCTGGAATATGGGGTGGAGGCCTTTGACTTGACTATAAATAGTTCCAACCTGTGATGTAATCAAAAATTCTTAATGAACTTCTCTCATAATAATTGCCCCTAACAATAAAGCTCCTAGGATCACTCAGGTACACAAACACCACCACGATAAGGTGGTGATTCAAGGAGGGGACCAGCATCAATAAATTTCTCTGAATTAAAGCAAAGTCATCAGCAAGCTGAAATAAAAGAATAATAACACCTCCATCACTGTTCCATTTGGAGCTCTGAATGTTGTATCATGTTAGAATAACTAGATCATAAATGTTCTATCTGGAGTACAGAAAATTGCATAATAGCGTTCTCAGGTGCAGGTGCCCTTAATAGTAATTTATTTTTGCACAGATAAGATCAAAGCCTTTCACGTTAGCCATAAAACACTATCTTTGCAGTCCATCAGTTCATTCCAATAAATATGCCAGTGTGTTTTCATTTTCCCACAACAACATGGAGAACTTGTAACATACTGTATGTCCAACCCTGTCAGAGAGCAACAACAGGAATCTGTCACTCTTCTTTTACACTGAAACAGTAAATGCATAAACGTTTCATGACATGTAGTAAAAAAGGTACAGTAAATATTATGCCAGTTCCCTGGCTTTAAATACAGCATGAGAAATGTGTGGTTCACCTTTAAGTGTATCAATGTACACTCAACAAAAATATAAACGCAACACTTTTGTTTTTGATCCCATTTTTCATGAGATGGACTCAAAGATCT
>JAQQAE010016141.1:0-11843 GCA_029823295.1 Pseudamia nigra
AACACAGCCACATCCCCAGTTATAAGAAGGTGTGCACACTTGTGCAACCTCATTATCTCAGTTATTTATTTTTAATTCACCTTCCTGAAAGACTTCAGTTTGTTTTTCAATTGCGTTGTACATAGATGTTATGGGTCACATTAAAGGTGGAAAAAGTTGTGAATTTATTTATCTTGGTGTCACCATTTTACCTCACAAAAACCTGGCATTGAACAGCGGTGTGTAGACTTTTGAGATCCGTTTTGAAGTGCTGATCATAGTACCTCTGTATATTGTTGCAGAATTGAAATCCAAATCCAATATAAATATACAGTAAATAAATATACCAGAATTACTGCACCATAACATATACATTCCTATGGGATAGTATTTTGTATGTTTCTCTTTTAACTCTTATTATAATCTGAATACAAAATACTTTCTTCATGGTAATATTTGTGGAAATGAAATTATTCATCAACAGAACAGAAGAATCAAATTTTCCTATATTTCATAACCATGTAAATCCCGCAGCCACATCTTTCTGTCCTATGGATAATGTCAACTTTCTTCAAAGTGAGGACCCAGGACAAACCAGTGTCAAAATACAGGGTACATGACATTTACGGAACAGGTTGGTCACCGGGCCTACGCAACAATCTACATAAGCACACCATGAGGTTCCCTGTTTATACCACTCCTCTGACAGCTATAAACTTGGTCTGCTGCGGACATTAACAGTCAGCCGGTGTTTAGGTGACATAACCAGAGCTGAAGTGTGTTTGTGGAGAGTGATTACGACAGTTTGGCTGCAAGTGCGGTGACCGCTGCAGAGGGATCCGTGAAGAAAGAGCACAGAACAGGCTGTGGGCAGAGCCAAAGTGAAACTCGATGGACATAAATATTTGGGCTGATTTGTCATCATTAAGGCCAGCTGGGTCTGTTTGCGAGTTCGCTGGTGTGGGAGTGGAGAGTGCAGGATGGATGAAGTGAGGCAGTGGGAGGACAAAGACTCATTTTACAGACAGAAGGACCATAGAGAAAGTGTGGAGAAAAAAAGAAAGAAAGAAAGAGACTTGATCTTCTTGACGTTCTTGATTTGCGTGCACATTGGACTCTACCCTGTCACCTTGATATTAATGCATGAATAACACTTGCTTTCATCCATATTGCTGTATTACTTTACTAACAACTTGTCCCTTAGGCCTCTGATTTACCAACATTATACACATTTGGGTGTAAAAAAGGTCCTTTTCAAATAGTGAAGGCATCTACATGTTTGTGACTGCACCCAATGCTTTCCTGGATTAATTAATCTATAGAGTGTTTTGTGTGATTAGTTGATTAATTTTTTAATTTTTTTCTACTGCAATGCATTATTCCTTTATTACAAATTTTTTTAATTTGTCAATCTTTCTCTTTTCTTTGAGAATAATTTATTGATAATTTCTTGATTAGCTTCAGTCTAATGATAAATTTACCAATAAATAACAGCAAAACAGTGCTGAATTTTATTGCATTTGATAAAGGAATTCCCACATTTTTTCAGATAAAGTATTGTTTTTGCTAGAGGGGAAGCTGTGTAACACATTCCACACATATTCACATTGCCCTGGCACTAGCTGAAAACTAAGTATTACATATATCATTAATTAATACATTTTTAATTAACTGCTTTATCTCTACATTTAAATGCTTGAAATTTATATTTCCGAAACCAAAGTGATTCTTCAAAGTGCTGCTTATTCTCTCAAACTAAAAGACATAACATTTGAGAGTATGCATTTATTCATTTAAATCACAATATATAAAACAGCGTTTTGCTACAGCATTACAGCCATCATATGAAGTCAGACTTTCCAGAAAATTTCAAACATTCCCTTCCTCAAAATCTTTCCCTTTGCAGCGCTCTGGACTTACAAAGCTCCACTTCTGTGTAAAACAATACCACGTATTAGAAAGAAAGAAGCAGCTGCAGTCAGTAAAGATACCCCCACCCCATTTCTCTTTCACTAATTGGAGACATTCTTCAGAAGTCAGTTGTGTTTTTCACAGGAAATGTAAGCACAAACAGAAGACATGGAGAGGGAGGAGAGAGCTCTTTTTCACTGTGACCTGTCTTTTGTTGAGACAAATGTCTACCAATCCAGTCACGCACATGAGCTGGCATCACGCCCTGAAATGTTCTCCTAGCCTGCATACGGGATCAAGAAAAAGCCACTGAATAACAAACATCCAACATCCTCCACCTTGAAAAATACATCTTATAGTTCTGGGTCTGGCATGGTGGCCTTCCCCTGGCTGTCTGGAAACCTGTTGACTGAGTGCCGTGTCTAAATAACTGACTAGATAGCTGACCGGCTGACCAGTTACAGAGAATTATTGCTGAAGGACTGAGAATGCCAGAGGGAGAGAGAGAACAGACAGAGAGACAGGGGACAGATTGATAGAGAGGAAGCTTGAGCTGTCCCAGAATGCCATTTGTTGCCCCTTTCTCCAGACAAACAAATTTATGTCTCCTCTTCCAGAAGGTCAACTGTGCTCAAATTCATAAATAAGGTCGTAATTGGTGCAGGAACAGCGAGGAGGCTGAAAGGTCCCCAACAGCTTTGTGCATGAGTTACTGCCTGACACTAACCTCAGTGTGTGTGTGTTTGACTCTGTGTCTACAGCCATATGTTATACATAGCTACCACTGTAGGTAATGTTTGCCTAACTGAGCAATGTTAACAGCAATGTAAGACACACACACAGTCTCTCTTACACAGATATTTTTAGCATGTAATGCTCAGGAAATGCCATGAGACACTCAGATTTAGACGTGTTAGGAAAATATTGACAGGTGGGTGTTGCAATGTTATGTTTTGTGATTCTCAAAAATGGTATTATGCTCTTTACACTGCTACAGTGACAGCAAAAATTCACAATACATTGTCTTGCATACACTACTGCAGCGCATTGTAATACAGTATATTAAATCACAACCTTTGTATGATGATCTGTATGATGTGTATGATCTTATCGCCAAGCTCATGCTAATACAAAGCCCTGCTACAATAACAGCAGACTTCACACAGTCTAAATTTACTTTGTGTGTCTATTTTTAATTGTGTAACGTGTGTGTTCTGCATGCCAGTAGAGCCAGTGGAAAAAGCCAAAGCTCTCTGCACTTTCATCTGTATAGAAATGCAAAATGGAAACCACACAGACATTTATCTACACACACAAACTCACATACAAAAACAAACAGGTACGCTAACAAAGTGTCATAAACATACAAAGTGGGAAGGTATAATGCACTGATCACATATTCAAAAACAACCCTGCACACAAACCCAGAGATGAGCAGATAAACTGACACAAATGCAGATAGGTATGGAAGTTTGCACAGGAGAGAACACGCATCCTCTTCCCTTTGAATATTCAGTTTCTTTCACATGCAAAATAGTTGCACTGGGGCTGGAATGTCACTCTTGGCCCCCAAGGAATATGCTCACTGAAGCGTCACTGACAATTGCCAGACTAAATACTGGCACTAAACACCAGCCGCTGTTGTGGCAGGAAAGCTTGAGACAGCCATAACAAATCAGCAAGGGACCGGTGAACGATTGGTTTGCAGTAGTTTATAGGGTTATTTCATGATGTACATCTGAAAAACACATCCAGATATTTCACAGAGGACTCCTTAAAAAAATAGGCTGTTTTTACCTAAGCCAGGAAAATCAGGTGAAGAAGTTCTAGCAGAGGCAGTGATGGGTATGTTGAAATGCTTAAAATGGCCACACACATTGCTTTGATACTATTTTTATGCCCTTTTTGGTACTGCTTAAACATTTAGTCTGCAAATACATACATACTGTAAAATTAATTATCAACAAAATATCACTGAGACATCTGACTTGTAAATGGTCTAAACAGTCTCTATGTATTAATTGCCAAATTGCAAAACCATCATAAAGTGTCTTGGTAAAGTCTTGGCAATGTGATTCTCAAATCTGTGAACCCTGCAGGAGGGATGAAGACAATATTTCCAAAAGATACTGCATTTGTTATTTTGAAGATGACATTGTCCAAGATCTCCCTTTGGTGCAGATGGCTTGGGATCTACTGACACATATCATTCTTATGTCATATTCAAAAGTGGTGCATACTCAACAAATCTCACCAAACCATTCAGTAAGTCCTTTTGCCAGGTGGGAGCTTTAGCATCCTGGAGGAGATCACCCCCATCAGGTATTTTCTTCAAATATTTCGCCCTTCTGTATTTACTGTAGCTGCAAATGGAATTCAGATGTATTTGAATTTATGAATGAGTTGAGGAGAAGGCTGCGTAAAAGGAGGCAACCAACATCCATCATTTGTACCAATACATTAGAATATATAAACTGATACTTAAAGCAGCAGGGTATTTTTTAGAGAAACACTCATGAACATTACACTTCTGCATTTAAGAATAAAAGTAAATTATAAACCCCAGAATGCTATTGAGACACGTGCTGATTGGAAAATCTATATTTTTTAGTGATCCCTGGAAAAGCTGTTGCATTTACAAGGCATTGACATTGAATTGGTTCAGGTGAGGTAAATAAATTACATCTGCTGCCCCAGTAACAAAGATGCAGATCATAGAAAAAAGACCTCTGTGCGGGTGTTGTTAACAGCATTTAATGGACTGGTATGAGAGTGACATGAATTTTCTCATTGGAATGTGTGCAAGGAAGCAAACAAGCCAATGTCGAACGATGTGTTAAAGTTAAATGAAAAGAAAAATTTGTGACTATCAAAACTTAACTTTTAAACTCAGACATCATTGATCTTTTCTTTGATGATACCCGACCACTTCAGTGCCATGGTTTATGTATGTTTGAAGCCTAGCCACATAGCAGTCCAAACATGCAGGACCTGTAAAGACATCCACCTTTGTCGTGCAAAGAGCTGACTTCTGACAAATACATTCCTGCCTCAAGGCAATTTGCTGTTTAGTCACTTTGTTGTGGCCATGGATGAGATCTAATTTGTCAGAACATTATTTGCTGCATGTTTATGCTTTGAAGTGGGCTGAATAGTGTTCTTCAGGCACTGACTCATCATCTTTACTGAGCATCTGTACTTTGTCAAAGCAGCAAATCACCATCCTATGAGGATATTTCAGTGTGGTTCACCATTAAAATCCAATGGGTGTACTGCATGTAAAACACTGATGACATCTTGAGTAGCTCCTTTTGTCCATACATTGATTTGTCTTCTATACTGTTAGTGTAACAGCCTGGCCTGCAACCCTGCTTTACTCCCTCTAACCCACCATAACTGAATCCATCCTTTGCTAGTCCTCCATCCATCCTCTCTTCACCTTCTCCAATCCCTTCAGTCAGCTTTCATCTATCTCTAAATCCATTCCAATCCTCATCTGGCTGCTTGTCCTCCATTTCTCCTTCTGACTCTCCTTTCGCACTTCTTTCACTACAGACTATCTCTTCTTCTCTCCACCCCCTTTCTCCTCCCTTTCTCGCAGCCATTGGGGAGTTTGTACATAGTGCTGAGCAGAGTTTAGTAGGCCAAAGAAGACGCTGCGCTGGTTTCTGCTCAGTGTGTTAAGCAGCTATCCCCTAGAAGGAATATCAGCATTACTCAACACAAAAAACCTCTGTATCTGCCCGCCTCCTCATGCCTTAGCTCACATACTGCAAGGCTGCCGTCATCAACAGACAGCCAGGTTATACAGAGGATTGTTTTACTCTGGCTCAGCGAGAGAACAATGCTACATTGTGAAATCTTTGGAATCACTACCTGCTATTCTGCCTCTGTGCACCTGGATATGTCATATCAAGGTACATATCAAAGTAGGGGCTCAAATCAAATCTGCCAGTGACACCTTTGTTTTTTTTTTCTTCCAATCTATTAGTCTATTTCATTATTTCCAAGTACACATTTTCAGTATTTCTCTTGGTTTGGCATACTGGCATGACCAACGACTTAGTGACCCTTCAGAAGCACCTTTCTGAGTGATTTAAAAGAAGAGAGTCAACATCTTCTGGGCAGACCATTCGGAACTGTCAATCCCATGACTTACTGGAAACCAAAGGGGAATGATCTGTGCTTCCCAGCTCGCACAAGCAGAGTTCAATCAGTGCGGGTGTGGAGCTTTATCCAAAAGTGTCACAATAGTGTGATAAATAAAGTGAACACTGTCGAGCAGCCAGCTAGAGCTGAGATGTAAGAAATAAGGCAGTGGGGAGAGAAGGAAATACGGAGTGAGAGAAAGCAGAGAGAAGGGGAAAAAAGAGTAACAGAGTGAAAAAGATGGATAGGGATGCAGATGTCTGCCAAAGGAGAAGAGGTGCAGTGTCGGAGTTGTCCAGACCTTGGTAGTGTGATTTATTCATGAGATAAGTCACCATGGCTGTGGAACAGGTGAGTGTAATAGTGTAATGTTTCCCCCTTGCCTGACTGCTTGCTTCAGTGACTCTGGCCTGCTCTGCTCTTGCCAGGCTGCTGGAAGAGTTTAATGCATGCAACACTTGGACATGGTAAGGGATCACAGCCTGTGCTGATAAACACGGGCCATCTGGGTCGAAGCAGGATAGAACAAATTCAACAGTGATGCTATCAGTCACTCTTTATCTTAGAAATGCTTTTACAAAAGTTCTTTCGACTTAATGGTACACTGACGGTGAAAGTGGAAGGTTGCAGTTCATTCATATATTTTTCTTCCTCTACTGAGTGATACTGTATGAGTAAAGAAACAGCATGGCTCATAGCAACACGTTTTCACCATTTAGCCATTCCATATGTATTGGTTCTATTCATAAACCCTCTCAGGGGTCTAATTTAGCATCAGTGCAAGTTAAATGACCATAAATTTCAGGAAAAGATGTACTTTTGTCCCATATCAGCAATCCCATTGGATGACATGTTATGAATCAAAGGCAAGGATTATGGCTTCTCCCTCGTGACAAATGCTTAAGCGGTTTCATAGGGATTCCTTGCTGAGATGCTTTCACTGAAAACAACTTCCCAAAAAGACCAAGTAACAAAGGGCTTTTTCTGCTTTTGTAAACTGGAGAGCCTATTTGAACTTTCTATTTTCTTCAGATGATGTCATCCTGGAGTTAAATGCACACACTTTGGCAACCAATTGGAAAATAGTTGCTGAAAATGGAGCTTATACCCTGGAATCCTCTCTCAGCTAATGAATCTGAAAATGTTCTATTGTTTCATTATATGCTTAAATCTGGCACAATGAGAATGATTCTGGTTCTCTTTCATTCACTGCCTCACAGCTCTCCTTCAAGGTAAAGTACAAATGAGTTTCCACATTCTTTTCAGCTGTCTGATTTTCTAGTCTGACATTATATTTTCATAAGCCGGGGCAAATTGTGAGGAGACATCAAAGATGAGAATCAGCAGTGGTCTGGCCTATTGTGCTGCTAAACTATTTATTTACCCTCCAATGGAGACTTTTCATGAGATGATAGCAGTGGACTGTTATTGTTGTGGTGTGTGGCCCGCTATTCTCTGGCTGAATGTGTGGGGCTGGGCTCTGAGAGAACAGTACTCGCTCCATTGTACTAGAGCATAGATTACCACATGAACAGGAAGCTCCTTGGCTCAGTTGTCCGCCAGCAGCAGACCACCTCTTTAAAACCCAAGACAGTTATTTAGTTATTGTGGAGCAGAATATGAAGGGGTCTGCCCATAACCATGGATACATCATTACCATCACAATGGGCCTCATGCCTTTTTTATTATTATTCTTATAGACCAGGCAATACACAAGGAGGTTAGATGTGCCACACAGAGAAAGCATTTTTGAGCACTGGGTGGTATTCTTTCATTTTGGTTATGAATGGGTGCGCTGTATATTCATAATTAATTAGTTACAGGCCTCTCTGTTTTTCTTCTCCCACAGCTCCACCAACCTCTGACAAGAGTATTTTAACCAATCTTAAAGCTTTTTAATCAGCAGATCTCTCTCAACTGAGTATTTTAAACTGCTGCTGCAATTAATTAAGCGCTCTGACATGGTTACAAACGTGCTGAAAAGAAAAGCAGCCTAAAAAGGTGACGATACAGTCTGATATTATGTCGTGTTTAGTGAAGGCTACAGCTGGATGGCAGGTGTAGAGCCGGGGCTGTAGATAATGAGGCTGAGTCACAGTTTGGAAAAGTAAACAACTCTTGAGTGACTGACAAGTAAACAGCACTCTATAGCTCCGTCAGGTCACTGGAGTTCAAGTCTGGGCACAGGTCAGGTCTGTTTTCTCCAGCCGCATGCACCAACTCCGGCTATCCATACATACTAACCTCTGATGACAGAAAAACAAATGACTACAAAGCTGTTCAAAAGAAAGGAAGCATCTCCTCAGCAGCTGTCTGCGCCATCTGACTCTTCAGACTTCACCACTTAATAGTATCTATTTTTGCTTTGCAGAGTTAAATTTAGAGAGCAGATTTAGTAAAACGTTTGATTATTGACACCAACTTTATTTTGTGATGAATAACAGATTTATTTGGCCTTTTATTGGTTTTTGAGAACAGTAACATAATTTTACCTCCGCCATGGAGATTAGGTTTTTCATTTAAAATGTTATCATTGCTTTATGTCAGTTTCTGCAAAGACAGGACTTTTACTATTAACATTTTTAAAATAAATGTTGTACAGTATTTAATGTTATCCATTTTATTGTGTTCTTATTTCCCAGTGAAGTTACTTGTTTGCTTGTCGTAGCTACATGCCAAAGAGGAAGACATCAATCAAATCAGAGGTCAGAACTAATGTTACTGCCATTCATTTCCAGGAGAAAACTGATAAAATGTCAGACAGTGAACTTTATTTGTTCCAACCAGTGGGTTTTCAGCAGGTTAAAGTCAATTCAACAGATGATCCAGGGGCACTGTAATAACAGCAGCGCAGTAATAACTTCTGTTTCTATTTGCCTTCCCTTGCCTTGGTTTTGTGTAGTTGATTGCGCTGATTATTAAATATAGATCAGGTTTTTTGATGTTTCATCTCTCGTCAGACCTGTTAGATCAGCTCCCGATGTGTGATCGATTTGTACCCCATTTATTTACCCCATTAATAACTTGTAAGAAAATAACTGTAAATTGGACAAAAATATTAATACGCTGCTTACTGAAACAGTATTTTGTAAACTGCTAGTCAAAAGTTTGGACACACCTTCTCTTCCAGTGTTTTTCTTTATTTTTATGGTCAGGTATTAATACTGAAGACATCCAGACTGTGAAAGAACACAGATCAAATTATGTAGTAAACAAAAAAAATGTTAAAAAGTACAGAACATGGTATAGATTTTAGACTGGGCAAAGTACCCGCATTTAGCTTTGGTGACAGCTTTAAACACAGGATACAAGTCAGTCACCCAGGTTTTTATATCAGAAGTGTCAGGAGTTTAACTTGAGCCATTTCTTGATTTCTTAATGTGCTTTCCGCCGTCAGCTGTCTTGTTAAGAGGACAGGTAGGTATGGTGGGTATAGAGTCACCAGCCCTATTAGTGCTACTACAACTACAGTACAAATCCATATCATAACAACAAACTCTCAACTAAGTAAACAGAAAATACAGTATATCATTACTTTAAGAAGTGAGGGTCAGTCAATCTCAAAAATGTTTATTTAACTTAACTTTGAATGTGTCCTCAAGTGCAGTTGCTAAAAAATCAAACATTATCTGAGGTGCTGTAAATTGGTTGTTTCTGAGATTGGTTCTTCTAATAAACTTGTCAGCAGTTGAGGTTGCACTTGGTCTTCCTTACCTGGTACAGTCCACATGAGAGACGGTTTCATCATAGTGTTTGATGGTTTTGGTGACTGCACTTGTGGACACATTCAAAGTTCTCGCCATTTCTCAGATTGACTGACCTTCATTTCTTAAAGTAATGATGGACTGTCTTTTCTCTTTACTTGAGTGTTTCTTACCATAATATGGATTTGCACAGTGGTTGTATAGCACTAACAGGAGTACAGTACTCACCTTTCCTCTGCACAAGGCAACTGATAGTCTAAAGCACATTAAGGTAAGATACGGGACTGATCCAAGAGACTCCCTCATGAATCTGATAAGACAATGCCATGAGTATACAAAGTTAAATATAGCTAAAATATTTAAAAGGTGTCTCGGTTGTTTAACACTTTTTTGTTTGTTATGTAATTCCATACATGTTCTTTCATAGTTTGGATGTCTTCAGTATTAATATACAATATTGAAAATAATAAAAATAAAGAAAAAAAAACTGAAGGAGAATGCGTGCCCAAACTTTGGAGTGGAAGTGTACATTTGTTTACTGCACCTTGCAGCCTTATATCTTCTTATATGTACTGTTTGTATTTTCCATAATATCTATATTGTGCTCCAGAGAAAACACAGGTATGATACAAATAGGACAAGCTGTGTGGCACTATTTTTTTCAAACATGAGAGTGCTACTACATGACACTAGGTCAGTGTTTTTCACACTGGAAAGTGCTCTGATAAACAAGCAAAGTGGAACTCTTTTACGAGTATTAAACTGTTTCGGCCCCGTGGTTTTTCAGTAACATGGGAACAAGAGAGAAAAAAAAGCCCAATCTAATGCCACCTAAAAGGGCACTTAAGCTATTCCAGTGACAAACAGGACCATTATTAATGTATATTACCAAACAGAGATTGAACCAGCCATTTCCAAGTACAAGCAAGAAGGCGAGTAGGCAGTCAGGATCTCTATTTAAAGACATCTGAAAGACCAGCATTCTCTTCTTGCCTCGTTCCCTGCAGCAAAACAATAAATAACAAAATCACAACACACTTAAAAGGCCCGCCGTGCCACAATATCCACATATATCCTTCTCTCCACAGTCCCATTCCCCTCTTAACTGCTCTAAATTATTTCAATTCTGGAAGGGAAAAAAAATCATTCACATAAAATAATCAGTCTTGGCTCACTCCTTCTCCCTGCGACAGAATTATTTGACAACTCTGCTACATTAAACAGCCTGCTGGTGAAAAGAGACAGAGGAAAAAAATATAAAAGCAATGCATCCAATTATTCATGCATAATGATAGCTCTGTTATCCAGTAAAGCAGGGGCTCCCGCACAAAGCAGTTCCCGTTCACTGTCAATACATCTTAAGTACTGACAATCGCCAGGAGTCACATTTGATGGGCACCTAATTTTGCAGCATTCCCATCATTCCCCATGAGTTACAGCCCATTGGCATCATCTCAAAGGCTTACAGTATTTATTATGAGGTGATGGATCTGGGGACCATTAACTTGGTGTTCCCCAAAAAAGCAGGCACATTAGCAGGCCTTGGCTGGCACTATTACCGGGTCAAGTTTCAGGCACTGGAGCTGGCTGGAGCCCTGAATAGAGAGTTAACAAGCAGGATTCCCTGCCCACTATATGGCTGTGAAGACCTTCTATATAGACATGAGCTCAAGGTTCACAGCACCTCATTGCCTTCGCTACTACAAGGCAATAAATTCTACAGCAGAAATGAATTGGTTGACCTTGAGGGTAGCCGGTGTTGCAAGTTGCAATCTAATACCATACATTATCCTATCTTCTTCTTTTTCTTTTTTCCTCACACATGTGGTGTCAACTCAGTCACTGGAAAAAATGTTGCAATTCTGCCCTCACAAGCACATACAATGTCAACATAATTTGCAAAAATGTTGCCCTTCGACACATGTTCAAATGCTCCGTTGGACGTCATGGAGCATTTGGATGGCAGATATCCAGACAGCAGTGACGTGCGGTCAGGGGAGGCAGGTGAGGCAGAGCCTCACCTGTTACCGTAAACATTTAGCAAGTCAAGTGCAGCCATCCGGTTATTTTTTCCTATTTCTTGGCCTTATTTTCAAAATG
>JAQQAE010016142.1:0-11843 GCA_029823295.1 Pseudamia nigra
ATCAAAAAGGGTGGCAATCTTAAAAATGAATTTTAAAAGTTTAATTTAATTTAGCTGCAACTACCTCACATACATCATGCACCGTGAAAGCATGAACTGGAAAAATCAGTTTAAAACATAGTGAAATGATACAAACTGCCAAAACCATCTGAAGGAGAACTCTTTATTATGACCTTTTACACTATGAACTTGGTGTCCTTCCAACACACTTCAGGTTATAACAATCCAGCACAAAGAACAATAACAAACATCCCAGGTGTAGGCTACTCCACAGAGCTTCACATAACGATATGAAGAACAATTAAAAAAAACTGTTAGCTAATAGGCCTACTCCAATCATGTCAGTCACTCACTTTCAGAGACACAGTTCTGACAGATACACAGTGGCTGTGCAGCTGTGCCCACTCTTTGCACCCGTGTCTCTTCTGGATGTCACGTGTGACAACCATCCCCAACTGGAATTTTTAGCTAGGAATCAAGCTAGCAAGCACATGTTGTATACTAGCTAAGAATAAACAACTCTTAACTGTAGTTCTCCCTTTATACTTTTTAATGGCAATAAGTGTTTTATTATACTATACCCATTGTGTAAAATCCTAGAAAAGGAATAGATAAAAACTGAAAAGTTACATTTTGACACAAAAAACAAAGAATCCTCTCATCCCAATGTCAAGTGTCTGACTGCTGAAGTGACAATGTAGGTAATCTCTCACCCCAATTTTTAAAATTTCCATACCAACATTTCTAAACAGCGCCCTCTAGGGAGCGAGAGCTAATGAATGTGACAACCAACCTGTGTGTCAACTAACTGTTCCCCCCCTTCATGTGATGGAGGAATGCACAGTGCTTGTAGGGGGTGCGGCCTCAACACCCCCGTGGTAAGGAGTGTAGTACGTATGCGCATGTGATCGAGGAATAGTATATATATTCTCAAGTACACTTGATTTCATGCAAGTGAATTTCTGTTAGTCAAAATCATGCTAAAATATATTTTCTTAAACTATATTTGACATCCCTGTTAAGGGCCAACGTTGACTTTTGGAAATTCTGGGTCTATTCCCATAAATTCCCGTAGTCCCCATTTAAAGCTTCCAGTTTGGAGTGCAGTGGAACCCTGGATAATCCATTGATCGAGTTGTGTCCCAGGTAACGGAATGATTACCTGGGACATGAACAGAATGATTACGAAGTTCATGTATTGGAACAACTTAAATTCATTATCTGGGGTTCCACTGTATTTCCACTGTATTTCCAAAATTTCCCAGCATAAATTCCATTGGAAATTTCTGTCAAGTTTCAGGAAATTTACTGGAAATTTTCCACTCATTTGCAACCCTACTAAATACACATTAGTGTTTGAGAGATTACAAAAGTGAACGTAAAGACGGACCACGGAACCTTCATGCTTTTCATTTGAAACACCTTAACATCTGTTCCACAAAAAAGGTAGACAGCAGAGACTATAGACATAGATTTCAAGGGGGCTGGAATGATAAATTTTCCTTTAGATGATATGCAGCTCTTTTGGCTATAAAAATTCTGCTTTACATAAATAAGTAAGGGAAGTTTTGTCTCACTGGTTAATTTCATTCCATTGACTATATTGTTCAATTATGGTAATTTTTAGAATATTTTGTTCATTTTGTGCTCATTTTATTTATTTTGATATAGTGTTGTGAATGACAGCAAAAGTTAAAATTGACTGCCTTACCGTACTCATTTTAGCTTTCACTTGTTTTATTCAGTGTCTTGATTATTTTCTTAACTTTTTATAAGAAAATTATCTTCAGTTTATTTTTTAACCATTTTCTTAATTTTTTAATTTAATTTTACAAATTTTCTTGATTATTTATTTATTATATGACTTATTTTTCTTCATTTTTGTTCACTTTTCTTGATTTTTTTGGTATAATTTTACTCCTTTTGCTTATTTTTGCTAATTTTGATTATTTTTATTGGTTTTTTTTTGTCATTTATGTGCACTTTACCAATTACTTTGTTCAATTTTACAAATTTTCTTGATTGTTTCTTCATTTTATTTCTTTTTTCTTCATTTTGTTTATTTGATTGTTTTTTTTTTCATTTTTCCACCACTTTCTTCATTGTTGTGTTCAATTTTGGTAATTTTGTTTCTTTTTCATGATTTTTCTGGTTATTTTGTTAATTTTTTGCACTGTCTTTGTTTATTCTATTCAGTTTCTTCACTATTTTGTTCTTTCTCTTAAGTATTCTGTTTATTTTTACTTGTTTTTGCAATTATTTTGTCCCCCCTCAATGTTCAGACAAAATCTACACCCTTAGAAACTATTAATACATTTTTTCAAAGCAGTAAATTAACTCCTCTTTTCCTAAATGACTTGTTTGATATGCAACATGCAAAGTTAGACTCTGACATTAAGTGCAAGATAAAACAAGTAGGTAGGGCAGACATTTTTACAGCGCAGCCTTTGTCTGCTCAATAAATAGGTCAGCCGAGCTGGGGCACTGGCATTTTACCCTGGGGAAATAAGAGAAGTGTTTAAGTGGTGTGTAATGCTACTCTCAAGTTCAGGATTTGGTTTAGCACCTTACATCCTCTTGTGAACTACATGTAACTAAGAAAAAACCAAAAGCCACCCAAATGTCATTGTTAATGCAGCATGATTTCTCCATAAGCAATGCACTGTTCTGGAGCCAGTTTGTGCTGCTCAGGTCAAAAGTCCTATGTTATTGTGTTGATTTTAAAAGTAGATCATTTAAGAGACTGTGATTCTTGCACTGTTATCATTGTACCCTTACTAAATGATCCATTACACTGACACAGAGCCATTACCCAGAAACAGGGACACATGTACAAACATGCCATGGAAATATCAGCACCAGAAAAAGGCTGTAAGTGCTGCTGTCTTCTTGCACAAACACAGTTAAGGAAATGAATTTATGTGTGTATCCTGATCTATTTTTAGTCTTCTCTTTGTGGTGTATGTAGCCTTGGAGGGTTTAGACAGATTTACGTAAGAGAGGGAGAGATGGGCACAGAGATCACCAGCCCAGAGGCCCAGACTCATGCACATGGTTGGATATGCAGAACTAACCATCCCCACAAATGCCTTGTGACCCCACCTCATAGCTTTCTCAATCACGGTGTCTATGCTGACACAGTGTCTTGCAGCCATTTAGCAAGCGACTTTTATACAAATACCACACGTGTTTTAACATAAATTGACAAGATACCCAGTGACTCAGTAGTGGAGCCTTTTATATTTCTTTTTTTCTCTCTTTCAGCTGACATTTCTGGTTCATGACGTGACATATCTGCTCCTCTCCATTTTGATCTTTTGCCTTTCTCATCTTTGATCTCTTGTAAGATGTTCTTTCTTGTCCCGCAGGTCTGACGTAGTGGTGCTTTGCTTTTCCCTGGCGAATCCCAATTCCCTGCGCCACGTTCGTACCATGTGGTTTCCAGAGATCAAGCACTTCTGTCCCAGGACACCCATCATCCTTGTTGGCTGCCAGCTGGATCTGCGCTATGCTGACCTGGATGCAGTGAATCGTGCACGTCGACCCTTAGCCAAGTGAGTCTTTCCTTCTTTATCTGAAGAAAATTCTGTACATCATTCATCATAGTGGCTTTCATTCATAGACGCATGTTGGGTGGGTTTATCAAAGACCAGAAGAAGAGCAACATAACATTAAAAGATACTGTAACATTAACTGAGCACAAACCTGTTGTCTTAAACTTTTTAATGGTAACTTGCACACTCTAAAAGCTGCATACATTATATGTTTTTATAAGTGACCAGTGGGTTTTTGTGTAGCATAATTGTCATTTTTAACATCATCATTGCTTCTTGACCCACAGGCCCATCAAACCAACAGATATTCTTCCTCCAGAGAGAGGCCATGAGGTTGCAAAGGAACTTGGGATTCCTTACTATGAGACCAGCATTGTAGCCCAGTTTGGTGTCAAAGATGTGTTTGACAATGCCATCCGAGCTGCCCTCATCTCTCGTCGTCATCTCCAGTTCTGGAAGTCCCATCTGAAAAAGGTCCAGAGGCCCCTTCTCCAAGCGCCTTTCCTGCCTCCTCGTCCACCTCGGCCGATAGTGGGAATTCCGGATCCCCCACCTACAGATGGCGAGGGTCCTGACTCCCTTTTCTGCCAGCCACTGTGTGCAGATGTTCTTTTCCTCTTGGAGTGCGGTACCACTCGTGTCTTTGCACACAGAGTTTATCTAGCTACATCCTGCTCCAAGTTCTATGACCTCTTCACTCTTGATCTGGGGGGATCATGTGTGGGCCCACAGGAGGAACAAGAGAGCAAGGAAAACTTGGAAATTGGGGAGGAAGATGAGCAGAGCAGGAGAGGAGCCAAGGAGCAAGCTGGGCGCACTAAGAGCCTAGACATTGACAAAGATGGTGTTGATGGAGGAGTTAGGGGCCTGAATCGACCACAGCTCCTCCAGCAGGGCTCCTTGAGGACTTCCCAGAGTGACAATGCACTTCCATCTCGAGCCCAGTACTCTGTGGGAGCATTAGGGACAAGTCGTGTACTTTCAGAATGGGGAAGAGGCTTTTTGAGTGTTTCTCTGGAGCGTGTTGATGATCCCATGACTGGACGCCCACGACTCATGACTGTGGTTGCCATGGATGCCCTTATACAGGAGGAACCATTCAAGGTGATAGATTAGATTAGATTAGATTTATTTATTTATTATTTGATAAAATGCTTTCATGTAGGTAATAGAAGAAACATTATAAGGGTGTATTCACACCTGGATTGTTTGGAGCTTTTGTTCCGAAACAGGGAGTTTGTGCATATATGAACACAGCAGTCACACTCAGATGCAGGGCAAAATAAGCAGGCCGAGATGGCCAAGATGGGGTGGTCTTGGCCTGCTTCCATTCGATCCCTGCAGAGGTTGGTTGAGAACACAATCACTCAGAAACTGACACAGCTGACTCATAACTGTGGCTCACACTGCAATAGGGATCATTCCCATCATTCAAAACAAAAGAAGTAGAAGGAGATACAGCAGAACAAGAAGTGAAGGTGGAGTTGGTGAGATAGGCATAATCTTACAAAGTTTACATGATGCGTTGTCTGTAGTGTTGTGTGTGTGTGTGTGTGTGTGTGTGTGTGTGCATGTGGGGATGTGCACTCTTGAGAGCCCTGCAGTTCCGTGCAGTGGCATGTACTGTATTTGTCCCATCAGATGCATCAGGACGTTATTTTCTGGATTCCTGGTAGAACTGGATATTTTGTTCATTTAGTGTACACTGGGTACATTAACCAAAAAAAATGAAAAAAAAAAAAAAGTAACCTTGCATGCGGCTGATGATGTTTTTTTCTGTGCAAGAAAAAAGGAGTACATTCTTCTAAGATTTCTGACCCACAAGAGAACAGTTTGTCTACACATGGCATTTGTTTACAACTTTAGAACACAACAGACTAATGGTTTGTGAACACAAATGACCCAAAGGATAATTGCAACAATTATATCATTTTAACTCCTGAATCAGAAAAAAGTAAATGAGCCACAAGTGTGAATACACCCTAAAATACAACACAGTAATGTAAAGAAACACTATGAAATTATAGCAAGTTACAGAAAGGGGTTCAACCATAATGTAATGCCTCTAGAACAGGAGTGTCCAATCATTGCCATGAAGGGTTGAGACAGTACTGTTTTTTTCCAGCCACTCACTAAAGCTGGTGTTTTCACCAAAGAGCAATCAGTGGAAAGACATTCAGTGAAATCACCTGCTTTCACTGAAAAGAAAAAGTGCAGTGTCTCAGTCCTCCTTGGCAATGATTGGACACTCCTGCTATACTTAAAAGTAACAAAATTATTACAAGTACAAGGGTGACCCAAAAAATGGGAACTTTTTAACAATCCAATAAAACCAAGGGTGATGGAAGAAAAATATTTCATTCATTTCAATTACTATTGAAACCTTAAAACACTAAAATGGCAGAGTGTTTACTTGTCACTGTCACTGTTTACTGGTAACTGTCTCGCAGTGCTGCCACTTGCTCATGTCTGCCAATACGCACTTCAATGGTTCCCGTTTTTTGGGTCACCCTGTATATGTGCTGTTTTTTATAGATTACAATTTTAATTGCTGTTTGAAAATGATTTTGACATTTACTGTTGTTGTCCTCTTTGATTTTGGTTTTAGGCAGTGCTTCAGTACCTATACACAGGCAACCTGGATGAGGGGAGGGGAGACCTGATGCAGGTGGCCACTATTGCTGAGCTACTGGAGGTTTTCGATCTGAGGATGATGGTGGCCAATGTTCTGAACAGAGAGAGCTTCATGAACCAGGAGATCACCAAGGCATTCCATGTTCGCAGAGCCAACCGCATCAAGGAGTGTCTCAATAAAGGGACCTTTGCTGGTAAACCTTTGTCCCAAACCCTCAGTGTTTCTGTACTTTCAGAAGCATTGGTTTCATTACAGTTGCTTCCCATGAATGCATGAAGTTTTTTATGTGGTTGAGAGAGGAAGCATTGAGGAGAGTGAAAGCTTAATGAGAGTGAGAGTACAAGACAGAAAAGAATTTGCTAATGCCAAGCATTCTCTTTCAGTCTCTGGAAATGTACACAATGTGTACATTTAATCATGCAGTATATTCTCCATTATATATTGAAGAAGGTGTCCATTTGATATGTTGTGCTTTAATTGTATTTTAATGTCCCTTTAAGTTGATCAAGTGACTTGATGACTGTGTGTACTTTCATTCTGCCTTGTTGCCTGTGTTCATTCTGTGTGCTTCCTGTGTCTTGCGTTGTGTGGTATTGTCTCTAACCCTCTAAGTTGTTGTGTGTGCATGGTTTCACAGCATTTGCAGCCAACGCCAGGCATCTGCTGCATCTGAACAAAGCCTGTTTCACATTCACTTCTATACTTTCCGTCATGATTACATGTACCAAACGGAGTCTTGCTTTAAAATGTTTACAGGAATATATGATGATGAATTAAATGTGGTAATTATATAAAGAGCTTCAGATAAAATTACATGTAAATCTTCAGTTTGTAGTTAGTTTATTACAGCACTGTTAAACAACTAAGTCTGCTTTTTCTCTGTCAACACTTTCTTTGCCAAAGCAGTAGTCCACACAGGATTTACACCAGGACCAACTATCCTATGTCCACTCCTTCCCTTACTCTGTGTCAAAAGCTGTTCTGTCCTTCTGTCAATTTATCTCTCTGTCTGTCTACCTGTGTCTATGTCTCTCTGTGTGTCTGTCTGACCTTCTGTCTGCCTGTCCGTGTGTCTGGATGTCTGCCTTGTCTGTTTTCCCCCTCTGTAGCTTGGGCTTCTGTGGCACTCCACGAGATGAATGTCTTTTCCCACCCCGGTTTTAGATGTGGTGTTCCGACTGGATGATGGCTGCCTCCCGGCCCACAAACCCCTGCTTATCTCAAGCTGTGATTGGATGGCCGCTATGTTCCGTGGCTCTTTCATGGAAAGCTACATTGAGGAGGTGGGTTCAAATATATTTGATAATCAGGTCAGCTCTAAGCTTTACGTCAAATTTCTGCAACCTTATGCAGTATGAATGTGTTCAGACCTGGCACATTCAATCAAATTTAATCAGTGCTCATGCAAACTCTGAAGAACTGCAGGATGGTTTCTAGGATGCACACTTATCTGATCAGCCAGGGCACATTCAGAGGTGGTCTGGGACCTGCAGTATTTATTCATATTCTAACAACCCACTGCACCTTAACAAAGCTGATGGTTGCCTTTAACTATGCTCTGAGCAGAACAGTATACTTAATTGACAAAGAAACACTACAAAGCCAGTTTGTTCAGCTTGGAACGAGCATCTTTATTCAGATCCCCATTAGGTGCCACTAATGAAGCATCTGCTCTTCCTGGGGTCCACATTTAACAAGCACAATATAAGATAGCAATCACAAATCACACGGAATACAAACAACCTACGTGAAGGAATACAACATTCAAATTACACATAATATACAGTAAGGATAAAAACAAAGTAAACATGTTAAAGACACACAATATAAATTAGGAAGTATCAGTGTGTCCTGTGCACCTCACACCAAGCTATAAAATATTCATCAATGTTTATTAATGTTAAAATGTTTTTCAGTTATCTCTTAAAACCGGCTTTACTTGGAGCTTCAACTATGATAGCTGGTAAATGGTTCTGCATTGTGATAGCTCTACACATTGCATCAGTCCTGGATTTTTGTTTAACTAGCTGACCATGAAAAACTTGCCAGGTTTTGTATTTTATTATTATTTTTTTAAATTTAACCAGGTAAGTCAGTTGAGAACCATTTCTCATTTACAATGACAACCTGGGCCAGAGGCAGATATCGAGACAGACAACCATTCATACTCACAGTCATACCTAAGGGCAAATTAGAGTGACCAATTAACCTAGTGCATGTCTTGGTTGTGGGAGGAAGCTGGAGAACCCGGAGAGAACCCACGCAGACATGGGGAGAACGTGCAAACTCCACACAGAAGGGCCCCGCTGCCTGGTGTTGGGATTGAACCCAGGACCTTCTAGCTGTGAGGCACAAGTGCTACCTACTGCACCACTCACCACTTTGAGAGTATGACACACCTTTCTGAAGACATTTAAGAGGTTGCATGCAAACCTTTTGTCTACTCTGTACCATGAGAGTCTTGCACGCATATTGTCCATACTCAGTCTCACACCAAATGGATATGCCAAAGCAACTCTTGCAGCTTTATTTTGAGCTATTTGGAGTTTGGTGATATCTTTTTTAGCTGCACCTGACCAAACAGGTGAGCAATAATCAAGATGAGATAAAACTAGTGCCTGCATCACCAGCACTCTAATGGTAGAGGTAAAAAGGGGGGAACATCTTCTAAAAAGGATATCCCATAACCCATTTTCTTAACAATATTGCCAATGTGCTTCTCCCATGTCAGCTGCCCATCAAGTGTGACTCCAAGCAATTTAGCCTCCTGAACCTGCTCAATATCTGAACCTTTAAGTGATATCTGTCATCTTGTTATCTTGATGTGGTATCGTTGCGTCGTCATGTCTTACTCAGCCTGATTTGGGTAGTGGGATGGATTACCCCATCAACCCGAAATGTAAGGTGCCTCCTTCCCTCCACTAGCCGGTGGGCCACCCTTGGGCAAGGAGCAGCACCCACTAAGCCCCCCTGTAAAGGGTTGCACATGCTGGCTCGGCAGCAAGAGTCAGCAGTTGTACATTGTGGCAGACACATCATATTATTACCCTGGCACACGACAGCAGTATAGCAAGTGTAGGAACTCACAAGAGTCACTGGTTGGTAAACACTAGATCCAGTTAGGAGATCACTGCGGGGCAACCTTCCAAAACCTTGGCTGTCATGCATTCGCATTCCGTCAGAACTGTGTGCTGGATAGGCCCAGAGATGAGTTTTTGCCGTGGGCAAGCATCCACTCATTACCCGATGCCCTGGGGTCCAACGTCAATCTGGATCCGTGGAATGTTCTTTACAGCGTCCAATTCCTACATCACTTCCTGTGAAGAGCGCTGGACAAAGAGGACGTTGGCTTCATCGCTGTCCATGATGGGATAGGCCAATGAATGAATGAAGTGATGTACGTAGCTACTTATCAAGATTAGCTGCATATCTGGATTTGAACACAATACATTTGTTTTTTCCAACATTCAGTACACGTTTATTCTCACAAATCCAGTCCGCTACAAATTGTAGTTCAGTTTGAAGTATGTTCCTTAATTCATTCATACTTTTTGCAGCAGTATTAATGGTAGCATCATCTGCAAATAAAGTGGCATTGCATATAGAGAAAACATAGGGCAGGTTATTTGTAAATATAGAGAACGGTAGCATTACTAGGCAAGTTCCCTGGGGCACTTTACATTGTAAATATCTGGGGAGGGAAAAACTACCATTAAAATCACATACTGTATCCTGTTGGATAAATAAGTCTTCATCCAGCTGATTGCAGATGGACTGAATCCATATAATGTTAACTTATCTAATAACAGCTGATGATCTACAACGACAAATCAACCATTCATCTACCATATTAATCAGAGGTGTACATGTGCCGTGATCTGCTTTATATGCATGTTGAGAATCAGAATTTAAATCATTACATGAAAAATATTGCATAATTTGTTCAAAAACAACCTTTTCCAGTAAGTTGCTTAACACTGGAAGAATACTAATAGGTTTGCTGTTGCCAGCTGAGAAACTCTCCCAACTGTTTTTCTGGAGAGGTAAAACTTTGGCACATTTTCAAGCCTGAGGGAATCACCCCTCATTCAGACTCAAGTTGAAAATATGGCAAATTGGCAACAATATAATATTTCTGTGCTATTTATGCAATATAGATGAAATGGTTTAGTTACATATCAACTTGGAAAAGTCAAATCTGATCAGAAGTCACCTGACAAGACACATCTGTCAGGCCAGGTCTGAACAACCATGCTCATAGCTGATCTGATTTAACCAGATGTGCCAGGACGGATCTTAATGAAAAATCTGAACAGGTTGTAAGGTGCACTCTACTGTACGAACAGCATTAGCAGCTTCATCAAAGAATCAATTAAACGGATAACAGTCTTGTTTACATTGTATACAGGATGACTTTCTACTCTGCATCTACTATAAAAAGCCTACGTGGGGTTTATTATCAGATTGACCAAACCTTTGCTTAACCTACAAATGTGCTGAATGTTTTGAACCTATGAAGATCATTAAAGATCTGACACACTTATTAATTATGTAAGAATACAAATACATACGCACACAGAGTTTGTAGTGTACATACCTATTTAAGCACAAATGAACCCCACTTCCACATGTTTGAGAACATGTGGTTTCTTACGCTTCGTCTTGGTTGAAACCCCATTGTGTAGTGTCAAAATCCTCATTTCACTGGGGATTATTGCAAACAGCTTTTAAGGTAGCTCTTTCTTCTGGTGAATGTAATCCTCAAATTACATAAGATTACACACAACACTTAATCAGCTTGTGTGTACATACGATTTGAACTGCTGGCCTATTAATGGCAGACTCCAGCTGAAATCTTTACTGTGTCAGCTGAATGAGGTCAGAATTCCCCAAGAGGCAGGTTTGGTTACTTTAAGTGTGTTTTCTCCTCAGCTTCAGGTCACCTGGTTCTTGTGTGGGTGCAGGGGTTTTCCACTGGACCTGACCTAATCAGAGAGGAAGTTCATGTCTCTTCCTGTCTTTTAAGTTGATGCAGGTTAAACTCTTGTAGAACCAGATCCCTTCAGGTATAGTTACTTTCATTGTCAGCAGGGTTAGATTACATACGGTACAGTAGATTCAGGTTCTATGAAGTATGTAAATCAGCTCGTAAAAAATGAAGAAAATGAAGAAAGAAAGCGAGAAGGAGAGAAAAATGTTTATTTCACGTTTACGTGTAACAGACAAGACATAGTGGAAATAAAACCTATGCAAATCTGGGACTAATATACAGTGTGAATGGATGGAAAAGCCACAGCATTTATTGCAGACCAGCAGATACAGCACATCAGTGTATCTAAGGGGCCACAGTGTTTGCTGCTGGTGGGCTGCCTGTACCTATGGTTACTCTAAACAGTTTTGGTTCAGTTCTATTGTGGTGACTGTTTACAGCATGTTTACAGCATGAAGGCACAGCATTACAAGCTGCTGCCCTACACAATGCCTCAAAAACTGGCTGCACAAAAAAAAATCTGTGATTCTGTCAGCACTTGCTGTACAATAATCTATGCATGATTTTACATACCGTAATTTCCGCACTATAAACCGAACCTGATTATAAGCCGCACTGTCCAAAAATGTCACATTTTTAAATTTTTTCCATACATAAGCCGCAC
>JAQQAE010016143.1:0-11843 GCA_029823295.1 Pseudamia nigra
TTTCAGTTTGTTTTTCAATTGTGTTGTACAGGTTATAGGTCACATTAAAGGTGGAAAAAGTTGTGAAATTATTTATCCTGGTGTCAATTTTTTACATCACAAAAACTTGGCATTTGTAGAGGGTTGTGGAGACTTTTTATACCCGCTGTACAAGCACTGCATTAAAACCATTGTTCTTTTGAGTACATTCTTTACAGGGATAACTGACATATTGAACAGGCATCATCCTGTCTAAAGGTGAACAGACTGTGCTTTCTTTCTTTTTATTTCAGTTTGTCTTCTTCCCTCTCCTGCTCCTGTCTTTTTCAGGTTATCCCAGCGGTAACCAGGCCTTGTTGTTACTACGTAGCTGTGGGTCACTACTGCCAGAAGTGTCACCTGCAGACCGGACTGAGCTGGCACACCACATCTGGGTGAAGCTACAAGAGCTGGGTAAGGCCACCTTATTTACCATCCTGCTACCATGCAATGTTGTACATTCATAACATCTTACAAACTAACAATGTGATATAATCAGCAATCTCCATTATGTATCTTAACTTATTTAATTAGGAATATACCCAGATACTTTTACATTTTATCTTAATTTACATATTTGGAATGATTGAAAAGTGACATCTGATTTTTTTAGCTCATATGCATTGTAATGTTTTGTAGACAAACCGACGTCTGCAGCTGTTGTTTGCTTATTTTTGTGCATACTCTCCTCCACAGGTGCACAGTATGATGTTAGTCACTATAACGCACTGCTGAAGGTGTACTTACAGAATGAGTTCAAGGTTTCTCCTATGGATTTCCTGGCTAAGATGGAAGCAGGAAATGTTCTCCCCAACAGAGTAAGTGCTATAAGTAGTGATCATGACATAAGAAGCTTCAGACTTCTGTTTGCCTCAGTGAAAACCATCAGTAAATTAAAAAACAGTCTGAGCTATTGTAGATGAAGTGTTGTTTGCATTTTTAGCTTTACAATTTTCTCCAAGGAAACAATAGTGTAACTCTTTATTGTGAGTGAATCGTATAACTCTTATCATCTTTATTCTGAAAGGTCACCTACCAGAGACTCATTGCAGCCTACTGCCAAAATGGAGATATTGAAGGAGCCAGGTGAGCAAACCTGTTCTGCTTTCCAGCCAGCCAAGAGTATTATCTTACCAAATACTTGTTAAAACATTCCATTCAGTGCTGTGTCAGTGTGTGTCTATGCAAAACCACTGTGGTGAATGGGTACTTCACTCTTCTCTATAGATTTGTTAATTTAAAATCTTAAAAATATGTATGGGAAAAAAAATCTCAAATGCGCAACCTAAACTGCACGAACTATTCAGCTGTAGGATTTAACACATTTCCATGTTAAATATGTTCTCTCCCCTTAGCACCATATTGGGTTTTATGAAGAGCAAAGACCTTCCCATCACTGAAGCTGTTTTCAATTCTCTGGTAACAGGCCATGCTCGTGCAGGGTGAGGAATGTGTTTTATTTCTCTACAGACAAGATAATGTGCGTAGTAATGAACAACTGTTTCAGTACTTTTTGGGCTAGTAAGATTTCAAGTTTGCTGTCCTCTGTTTTATTATACAGTGATATTGACAGTGCAAAGAACATCCTTGCTGTGATGCAGAGTGCAGGAATTGAACCAGGTCCTGACACTTATGTATCACTACTTTCTGCTTACGCTGAGAAAGGAGACATGGACAACGTGAAAAAGGTTTGTGACTTTACTCAGGTGCTTGTCAAGACGGAACAGATACTGATTTTAATTTGTCTGATTATTATAATTTGTGTCTTATTGTTTAATGTATTTTTATTATATTATTGTGTTTTATTGCATCGTATGACATTGTAGTCAATAACTTTTATTGTTTGCATTCTATTTATATGCTGTGATTTTGTTTTGTTTTTATCTATAAGTATGTTTTTTTTTAATCGCATCTTGCACAGCACTTTGGGCAGCGAGTGGTATTTTAAGCGTGCTATAGAAATAACCTTGACTTTGATTCATATCACACGTGAATGAGTTTGTGTATCTAACTAATGATGATCAACCACTTCTGCAACTCTGTGACCATTGTTTATGTCTTCTTGTTTCTGTATCTCAGACTCTGGAGGCAGCAGAGAGGGCAGACTGCAGTCTAATGGACAGAGACATTATGCAGGTCATCTTTACTCTGGCCAAGGCTGGACACCAGCAGCATGTTCCAGAGATGGTGGAGCGTATGAAGCATGAGAGAGGATACGTCCCAGGTAAACATTGCACACCTCATGTTTGGCAATAGTAATGAAGTAAAAACAAAATGGGCTCAATTGGTGGGCAATGACTGCGGCTGTGCAGTGAGGCTGACGTGGAAGTAACTTAAAGCTGTAATACTGCTGTTGGCTGCTTGGGCTTCATTAGGCTCCAAGAAGCCTAATGTAGAGTTACATTGGACTTCTCTCTGAAAATACTAAGTGAATACATTTTTGTCATTATGGTCTTTATATGTTTTTATTTGGACCCTCGAATAAGTGATCTGATGGTCTATCTTTAACGTTTTGTTCTGTTATTAAGAATACTGTATTACAGAAAATAACCCAACAAATCACTGCAGTGTTGGGGTTTGATGGACAGGTCGCTATGGTAAATCAGCTTGCCGGCGGAGTCAGACCTTCATATCTCATATTTATTCAATAAAGCATAGTTTTACCTGGATACATTTGACTGTAGTTGTGGGTGAGTGCTTAAACTAACAGTACTGTAATATGACGTTGTTTGGCAATGCTTTGTGAAGTTTACCATGTCCATAAGCTAGCAGTTAGCAAAAGCTTATCCATTAGACCCCTGACATGCTACGCTCCTGTAGCTCTGGCACCATTCATCCAAACATGGCCACATCTTGTTTTTGTCTCCAATCGGATTGTCAGGCAGTGACTATCCGATTGGCCACAAAACGGCCGTTCAGGCAGTGGGTGATGTCACAGTCACTTGTTCACTAATGTATACAGTCTGTGGCAGGGATGCCCAACTCCAGTCCTTGAGAGCCCCTATCCTGCATGTTTTCCAACTGGCTTTGCCCCACTCACTGTATCTTCCAGCTTCTGAGTGAGTAAACGCACCTGATCCACATCATCAACTGTGGGTAGGGCAGAGCCAGTTGGAAAACCTGCAGGACAGAGGCTCTCAAGGACTGAAGTTGGGCACCCCTGGTCTATGGGTTCAACACATCTCGGCTGTGGCTCAGTAGGGGCGGCTGTGGTAGGTAGAGCGGGTTGTCCTGGAACCGCAGGGTTGCGGTTCAATCCCCAGCTTTTCATGCCCACAGGCCAAAGCAAGACACTGAACCCCGCATTGGGGTGGATGGGCAAATGGAAAGCAGTGTAAAGCGCTTTGAGTGCCGTGGGGTAGAAAGGTGCTATATAACTCCAAGACCATTTACCATATCTCTAACATCTGTAAAAATGTACCTGAACATAATCTGTTGTTCCCTATTATAGATGCTATGAACCTGTGTCTGAGCCTCATTACCCATGGTCAGGAGGACACAGCTTTTCACATCCTGAAGAATTTCCCCACGCTACAGGTGGACAACACCAACACAGACTCTGTCAATCTGGGCAACTTCTTTCTCCGACATTGTATCAACATGGACACGGTAATTCAGCTTTTAATTAATAACTTGTTAATTGTTAAAATCGGCTCGACCTCCCATACACTTTTTAAACTTTCTTACAAAATGTGTGGCATTAAAAGACTATTGCTGGCATTTCTAGAATTAATTCATGTTAATCTTGTTTAAAAACATTTTTTGTGCACGACAGTCTATGGACAAGATCACCGAATACTGCAAAGAGCTCCAAGAGTCAAACTTACACACTTCACCGCTTACCTTTACTCTGTTTTGTGCGTTGGAGGCCAAGAAGACCGGTATGACACAAAACACTAACATACTGTATACCTGTGTGCATTTAATTTACTGTCATATTCAACATGTAAACATTCACATTTTAATCTTTCTAATGCATGTTGTTACAAATGCATGGACCAGATATACTGTATATCTCTTCTGAATTACTGCTGATAGAAACTGTTTTTGTAGGTACATGTTTTGGGCTCATGAAGATGATGAAGGAGCAGAACCTACCAGTGAGGCCACATTTCTTCTGGCCTCTTCTCACTCAGCATGTGAAGGATAACAACACAGCTGGTATAAGCACAAACACACATACAAAAAAAATAGTATTGTGCTGAATTTAGACCAGGCAGCATCCAAGCATGTCTTATGTATTTAATTTGCATGTACGTATGTGAGAACCTAATGGATGCTACAATGTCAGATGACCTTTCTGTCAATTTTTACATGCAAACTGAAACGGAGGGATTTGTGAGTTTGATATTAGCAGGATATGAGTGTTTTTCTGTATGTGTGTGCATTTTTGTGGTATACACGGGATTATAACTTACTTCGCCCTCTGTACCAGAAAGAGCTTTTAAAGGACTGTTTCCCTCAAATATTAATGCCTCACAGAGTGGTCCTACTGGGACAGATTTCACCGTGTTAGGTGCAGTCAAGGGCAAAGAGGTCTGATCCCTGCATGAGAGAGAGGCTGAGCAAAAAGAGATAAAACAAATGCATGTGGTTTCATACATAAACTCACGTGCAGGTCTCTCCGGAGAGCGCTAGGAATATATCACAAAGTTTAAAAGAAGTCCCAACTTCTCAGGTCAGCCACTCTTGACAGATCAGCTCCGGACAAAAAGACACTGACTTTCAGAAAGTGTGCTTAGACCCGAATGCCAGAATTAGGGTGTATTCACCCCTGGATTGTTTTGAGCAGTTGGTCCAAACAGGGGGCGTTTAACCACAAAAACTGTTTCGTTTGTGCATATGTGACCACAGTAATCGCACTCTGATGTGAAAAATAAGCAAGCTGAGATAGACTGCAAGGGGTGGTCTTGGCTCGTTTCCATTCGACCCCTGTAACAGCAGAATGGCAGGGGGCAGTAATGCACTCGGTTGCCAACTGTCATTTAAAACAACAGAATTAGATGAAGAAATAATGTAAGAAGAGGAGGATTTGGTGAGACAGGCATAATCTAACGAAGTTTACCTGATGCGTTGTGCATAATGCCGTGTGTATGAGATGATGTGCAGCTCAGAGCCCCATGGTTCCTTGCGGTGGTACGTATTCGACTCATCAGATGCATCAGGACGTTATATTCTGAATTCCCAGTAGAACTGCATATTTTCTTTGTTTAGTGAACACTAGTACATTAACCAGAGAAATGCATAGAGTAGGCATACATGAGGCTGATATCCACAGTTGTTGTTTTTCACAGGGGAAGAAAAAAAGAGTAACCACTTCCTTCTTCCAGAGAAGTTTTCTGACCAATGAAAGAACAGTTTGTTCACACATGGCATTTATATACAACTTTGCACCAATACAGACTGATACCCTGTGAACACAAACACAAAGCACAATTGCAACAAATGTATCATTTTAGCCCCTGAATTGGAACAAAGCAAATGAGCCACAAGTGTGAGTACAACCTTAGTTTTTCTTTTTTCCACAAACTGTACTAGGTATTCTGCATGTTAGACTCCTGTACATTTTATCACTTGTCCAGCTTTTTATCTCTCGCCTCAATTAAGTTTTGGGGGTTGGGATATAGTAGAGAGCCACGTATGCACGTGTGTCCATCTGAACATTTGGCTATGCATCTCCAAAGTCCCTGGACCCAACAACTAAGTCAAACACTGGGGATTGTCAGGGTAGGGGGAAGGGTTACTATGGCACCACCTAATTTGCATTTAATTTGCGATAGGTTAGACTCCAGGACACCTCTTAAATACACTTCTAGCTATGTAGTGAGGTTGAAAATGTTATACACCCCTGGGTTGTTAACTATGCGGATTCCAAATATGTTGTGAACTTCAAGAAAAACCGTCAAGGTCAATGTCTGTTTCAATACTGGGTACGGGATAGCTTTTTCACAGCTTCTTGTTTTGCTTTCCATGGTGCATTCTAGAGTTATAGAATTTTTGTCTTTCAATGGTGTGTTGAATATAGACATTGTAATTGAATCAAATTGTGAAGTCAGTGATTGTTCATCTCTATTTGTGACGTGAGATGCAGTTATTTATGTACTAGATCTTTGATTGAATGGCACTGCACAGTGATGTGGACCCTTGCCTGTTCTAACTTTTGTTCAAATTTGGCGGCCCTAGCCCTAGTTGATATATGGCAGAACTGATTTTGAACTTTTAGGACCCTGCAGCCTTGACCATTTGGCCCCCAATACATAACCACAAATGCTAGTCCAAAGGTCATCCGGCAGCTTCATTTATTTTCTAGTTGCACCATGAACAAACAAGCAAACAGACAGATCGCATGACCACTCACCCTGTGTCTCAAGCCCATCAGCATTGGTTTAAAAAGTGATAGTAGCCAGGTGTATTAATGGGGAAAATTAAGGACAAAATACCATGACACTCAGTGTTCAAAGGCTGATGGCAAAGAACTGTGAAGAATGTGGCTGGAAAAGAAAGG
The DNA here is from genome assembly GCA_029823295.1 of Pseudamia nigra. Lineage (NCBI taxonomy): Eukaryota > Metazoa > Chordata > Actinopteri > Kurtiformes > Apogonidae > Pseudamia > Pseudamia nigra. Next base: position 6,524 of record JAQQAE010016143.1, read on the forward strand.
TGCACAGTGTTTATAAATGGTTCATGTGTTGACCTTTGCTCCTTGGTATGAGGACCTAAGCTTTCTTGTGAGAGGCTCTATACCCTGAAGCGTCTTGCTCACACATGCACACACACACAAAGACGGATGTGCATCCATGCCTGTGGCAGGAGGGTCAGAGGTCATTGTGCTCTAATAGCTTTTGCTAAATTCTGTTCCAAACAAAAGCTTCTTCCCAGCTCAAATGCACAAACTCGATCACTGGTCAGCCCGTTTCCTAGCATGTTCTAAACCCCTTCGCCTTATGGGACCTTTATTGACTCATTTAATACTACTTTGAAGCTATACATGACAAATTTAGGTTGCCAATTATGAGTATTTCTGTGTAGTAACAAATGTTTTCTTTGGATTTTTTCTTAGTATCTGACAGTAACAACATTGACAGTAGACAAATATGGGAAAGACTGTGAATGCGAAGAGAAGCTGTGGTAAAGACTCAGCATTTCGCCAAATTCAACAATTGTCAGATGCCAAAAACAGGTTTTTTCTGTGACTTGTAAGAATGAATCAGCAGTTGTATTTGGTGGATTTTCCTGTCCTTGGCTGCTGTTGTTTTCTCCTTTTTTGTTTTGTCAAGATGTGGAGGAAATCGTTTCAGTGACAGATTGTCAGTGCATGAAGATGTGTCTGAATTCACATCTCATTGACAAACCTATCCTGTCAAATGTGTACAGCAGTGGTCTGGCTTTTAAGTACTTTATTTATGTTGAGCTCTGGCTCTCTCCTTGGGGTTTTTTAGAGCAATTAATAAATGATGCATTTTCCCCCTGTCACCTAATTGACAGCATTTGAACTGGCAGGAAGGAGAAACTGGTATACCAGTGTGGTGATGCTTGTAGACTCGCTTCTGTGTGCAGTTGAGGCATATGCTCCATTTGAATGTTGAGATGCCTCAGTGCCTGGCTTGGCAGCATGAAGAAAAAGACGAGACTTGAATCTCAACATGCGCGACCACACACTCATGGACATGTACTCTCATTTAAACACTAACCACACAGTCTGAACATGCCCGTTTGCTTGCATTCTGCTATCACAGCAGACAGAAGAAGCATTTGAAAGAGGGAAGGAAAGTGAAGAAACTTCTCCCTTACTCACACACTTGCTTCCACTGGTGTTTGCCTTAACCCTCATGAATGATGTAGCCTGTCTTTCTCTCTCGCTGACATACATGCACACACTATTGGCTACAGCAGGTGTGTGTGTCTGCATATGTGAAGGGGGCCTTTCGGGTGGCCAGTGCAGGTGATGTGAGTGATGCAGAGTGACTTCATTTCATGTAAATGCAAGCGCTCTGAGGGAATTCACTTTGGATTACGCGCCCCACTGTGCACAGCCCATGAAATATTAAGCGCCGTGTCACTTTTTGTCCACAGGTGTCACTAGCGGGCAGAGGCCAGCCAGAGCTGTGGAACTGAAGGGGAGGAAGGGGGTTAGGAATAAGAAGATGGGGGGGTTCTCTGCATTTTGATGAGGTGTGGTTTTGGCGGTTGTAGTGGAAGCATATGCTAGGCCATACTTCCCACCTGCCGCTAGCTAGTCACTGCTTGTCAGTTTATGCGCTGCACACCCTTATCACAACTGACACAGTAGAGCAAGAAGAGGAGCGGGAGGGGAGAGTGCAGATGAAGTGTTTTTGGTCTTGTGTTTTTTTTTTTTTTTTTTTTTTTTGTGATGAGAGATGTTCCTTGTCTGGTTTGCTTCCTTCCAGACCCAGCTCTATTTGTGTGACCTCATCTTCAACCCTCTCACTTTTTGTTGGATGTGGCTCTGGTTGTCAAACAGAGTGAGGCATATTTAAGAACGGGCAAGGATTGCAAATGTTTAACGCAGGTCAAATGTGGACCAATGCAGCATTGATTAAATGGTGTGAAGTGAGTCAAGATTTCATTAGATAAAAAAAGGAAAGTATGGCTTTGGGTTTTTAGTAAGTGTAGAAAAGTATGGCTTTGGGTTTTTAGTAATTACTGGGTCTGGAAAAAAAGAGAATATGTAAAAATGTGTTTTTAGACCATTGGTGCTGTTGTATTTTCTAATATATGGCAGCACAATTAATCAAATTGCAGTCGTAATTGCAATATCAGCATTTGTGTTTAGATAATCACAAAAGGCTGCAATGTAAATCTCCAGATGTAGGAGGATGTAAGTGATATGATAACAAAAATTCATAAATATAAGCACAGTCTCTGTTAAATGGTGATCATTTGGATCCAGTGATGCAAAGCAGAGGCACTTCGTAATACAAAATTCTCTTTTTATAATTATAAGCTATTTAAATTTTGTGTAACATGCACTAGGGATTAGGTGAATTGGTGACTCTAAATTGCCCATAGGCATGAATGTGAGTGTGAATGGTTGTCTCTCTATATGTCAGCCCTGCGATGAACTGGCAACTCATCCAGGGTGTACCCTGCCTTTGCCCTAAGTCAGCTGGGATAGGCTCCAGCATCCCCCCTGACCCTTGCGAGGATTAAGGGGTAGAAAATGGATGGATACAATGGAAAAATACCACTTTTGAGTTAAGTTAGCCATCATTTATCATAATAGACAAGCAAATAGTCTCATTGAAATGGTTAATTAGTCTTGCCAACAGTATTTACAATGTGACCGGTATGCTAAAGAATGTAGCCTTATTGCAGTTTCAGAATTTCTATAAATCAATGGATCATTTAACTGAACTGCAGAGATGGAAATACTGTCATCTCTCTGTCATCTTCTGCAATCACAGTCATCTTCTTGGTAAATGAATTAAAACATTTATCTATGTATTTTACAATAAACCCTGAGGTCTCATAAATCAAAATTGTACTATGGAGTCTGGAAATACGAGTTCAGGGAGAAATGTAAAATGTGTCAAAGCCTTGTTTTCTTGTGCTACCGTCTGTTAAAAATTTTACATTGCCTCAGAGCAAGCGAAATCCACCTTCAGATAAGCACAGACACAAAGCAATGGAGAGACAGATGGTGTTAGAGAAAGAAAAAGAGAAGTGACAGGTACTCATGTCCAAGGACAGGAAGAGATGATGGCAACCGGTTCGCTCCACTCCTCTTTTCCTCTCTTCCTCACTTCTCGTCTGTGACAGTTAAACCTGAAGACATGAATCTGATGATGATATCTTGTGACCAGTGCCATGCTTAACTCACTACTTAGATACTTCTTGGCCTGATGGTATGTCAGACTTTATGCTGACCAACCTGGAGAGGCCTCTACTCTTCTCATTCCTCTTCAGTGCCAAATGTTTTATTTAAATTGTTCAGACAGGAGGCGAAGCAGAGAGGGTTACTCACACAGGCAGACTGTGCAGCTACCTAGAGGGACTATGATGCAAATGACACCTCAGTTTATCCAACACTATGTCCTAGTGTGATGAATACGACTCAAACAAGGTGCTTTCTAGGGACGTCACTGATTCTTAGTTGTTAAAGAGACTGAAAATCAATATTTGAAGACAGTTTTAGGTTGACTGATATGAGCTATTAAAGGCCTATGATTTGCAGCTGTCTCAACCCACTCAAAATATTTGGTCACTAAAAACAAGTCATGTTTGTCTGTCTTGTATATCATAAGAAGCTGGAAATCTGTTGAACTGAACATCTATGACAAAGTACTTAATCTGTGAATATATAAATCTGAATTAATCTGAATAGATGTAAAAATCGAGTGGGGGATATTTTTTTAACTTTTGACCTATTATGGCCAGGTGGTCATTGTAAATGAGAACTGGTTCTCAATTCACTCACCTGGATAAATAAAGGTTTAATAATAATTATTATTATTATTTTCCCCTGCTTACTTATTCCATTTTAAAGCCTAAATATATTTTTCAATATTATTTTAAAAAAGGTACTTGAAACTCCCAAAAGCATTTTCTGTGAAGTTAAACTTTTAGAAATAAAAAAGTAATGCTGCTGTAATGCACTGTCCTTTGTTGCCAAGACATTATTGACTGCAATGGTTCTACTCAACACTGGCTCAAAAAGCTGTAAGTTGTATCGCTAGCAACTGGGCCCCAAATTCCTGTGCAACTTTAAAAAAGCAGCATTTTGAGGCATTGTTGAGTAGAACCATTGCAGTCAGTTATGTCTTGTCAATGAAGGAGAGTTCACTACAGATCATAATATGGTAAAACAAACCTGCTCCACTTTTTGACAACTTCTGTTTTGCATCACTTCAGTTTGTTTAAGACCAGTGTGCACTGTGCAATTTCAGACTTGATTCATTCCCAATTTGCAGCCATACATGCCCGTGGCATTCGCCTGCGATTTCGGCCAAAGATTGTGCCTCACACCCCCTGCTGTTTTATGACTGGCTAGAATGGTTGGAGCATCAAATAGTACGGCGAATGGGTTTCAAGCATGTTTGATTTCCATCTGATCACTGTGTGTTTTCTGTATTTTTCTCCTCACTGTGCCTGTGAAGCAACAGCAGGAAACAGTGAGTGAAATCAAGAAGAAAACAATATATTTCACAGAACTATAGATAGGGCTAAAAGTTTAACATTCCCATGCAGACAGGCACATCAGATGCACCAGGTCTTGCTCCAAAGAGAGAGAAAAGAAACCGAAAAAAGAAAATGGAACCCAGAGAGGTGGAAAAATATAGTATTTCTGCCCAGTATTGATTGAAAAAGAAGGTTCTGTGTCCGATCTCACTTGTATAGTGCACTATAGCACAGTCGCATGCGGATGTTGGAACACGCAATGTACGCTGGATATGCAGCTGAAACACTTCATGTTGACACGTTTCTAAAATTGCACAGTGTATGCCAGCCTGGTCATGTGTTGTAGTCAAACCGCCTTCCTCTCTCTTCCCTGAACCGTTTTGAATGACATGCTTTGAGTAGTTCAAAGTTGAATGTTTTGTACTGGACTGGCAACTTATCCATTTTGGTGGAAAGAGTACCATAAGTACACTGCTTGGCCAAAATAAAGGTCACCACCTGGATTTAACTAAGCAAATAGGTACAAGCCTCCCATTGGATAATTTCTGTATGGGTTATTATGTTTCAGATGGCAACAAGTGATATATGGATAGTGCGGGGACCATCATCTTCGAACAAAAAAATGTGGTTGGAAAAACATCTTGAATGATCTTGACTGGTAATCACTTAAATGTGTGGTGAAATCAAATTGTAAAAAAACATCAGTAGACCTCAGGACTATGTTTAATAGTGAAAGTAAAAGCATTTCCATGCACACAGTGCAAAGGCAGCTCAAGGGATTGGGACTAAATAGCTGTGTAGCCTTAAGAAAACCACTTATCATTGAGGCTAATCAGAAAAAA
>JAQQAE010016144.1:0-11843 GCA_029823295.1 Pseudamia nigra
TTATAAGGCGCAGTGTCATATTTGGACAAAATTGACGGCGTTTAGGTGCGCCTTATAGTCCGGAAAATACGGTAGTAAAACCGGTAAAGAACTGACGCTATCTTTTGCATTTCCTCATATGGTTCTGCATTCAGGTTTGTGATTCTCTGTTCTCCTGATGTCCCTGAATGCATCCTATCTCACATCATACCTGGGCATTCAGACGATTATCACATGCTCTCAGTTGCTTTCTGAATCTGTATCAATTTTCCATATAGAGGGTGGAGTTAGACTCAGAAAGTGGGTAAAGTTACATTTTAAGTCAGAGTTTCTAAAATACAACATGTTGCATACTCAGTTCATATTTAGTACATTTTCTCACTATATAAAAGATCTCAAAACCTTGTACCGCCTTGAAAGATATGAAGTTAAAGAGAAGATTCAACAATAAACAGATACTACATTTTGAGAACAAATGCACATTCATTAGTTTGACACTAATGCAGCTGCATTGCTTATGTAAAAGAAAAACAATGCCTGTAGTGAAGGGACTTCAATCTAAATAAACCCGAGATGGGAAATGACTGGAGGCACATTACTGCTGAGCTGAGCACAGGCATTTGTGAACACACATCAGGTAATAAAAACAAATCAATAAAATCTACCAGCGAGCGATTTGCAAGGGCTTATTAATCAGCAGGACATTAAAGTATAATGGTGCAGCCTCCTGTTTGTGATAACAGGCAATAAATTTCACCTGACCCTGTGTGCACTCAGATTAACCCAGTTCATCTTCAGTCAAACATGACTGCAACTTTAGAGCAGCCTCTAGTGCACGGGTTGTGAACTACAACAGCCCAGGGGCCAGACTTTTTCCTGAGACACTCGACTGACAGACCTTAAAAGAAGTACAAGTGTCCAAAATACTGTGTTTTCCACCCCTTTTGAGTACATGATATTTTGTTAAGATAATAAATACAAATAAAACAGTTAAGAAAATCAGCAAAAATTATCAAACTACTGAAGGAATTGAAGGAAAATTTGGAAATAAGCTTCACGACGTACAAAACTGAAAAAAAAAATCAAGAAAATGAACAAACTTGAACAAAATATTTAAGAAATTGCACAAAACAGACCAGAATTAGCAAGAAAAGTAGCACAAATGATCAAACTACTCAGAGAAATGACCAAAAAAATGAGTAAAATAAGTTTAGAAAAGACCAAATCTTACCAAAAATAATCCAGAAAATGAACAAGTTAATCAATAAGCAAAATAATGGAGGAAATGCAGAAAAATGAGCAAAATAAGGAACAAAATGACAAAAAATAAACAAAATAATGAGGGAAATGAACAAAATTGTACAATGTATGCAACACAAAGCAAAATTAACAAATACTGAACTAAATGAACAAAACAAACTAACTACGAATTACTGATTAAAAAACACAAGAAAGTCATGAATTTAAGCTGCTTTATTTTTCACTCAAATGCACATTTTACAGATACTAAATGAAATCTACACGTACGTAGGCCTGTCTGTCTTTAGTGTGATTGTTATTTTGTTTTCAAATTACCTCTATCTGACTGACACAGAGTGGTTTGCTAATCTAAAGTTTGCAAAGTGTGTTAATCTAGTGACGTTAGGGTTCACACTGACCTATCACTGTAGAACTGATTTCAGACTGAAGCCAAACACACAAACACTGAGCTAAATAGCTCTGTTTTCATGGAGGCACAGGGTCTGCCCATCAGCAGAGATAACGGAAGTGGGGCAGATACAAAAAGACAGAATGAACATCGGGAAAAACACACATACCCATTAGGAGACTAGTGCTGTGGTAAGAGACTCATCCAGCTCGTGACGGTCGCAGATGCAGTAAGGCCACGTTCACACTGCAGGCCTTCAAATCTGATTTTTTGCTAAAGTAAATATGGATGCCAAACAAGCCGGGGTATGTGAATCCATTTTGAATTTGTTGTGCAGTCAGACCTGACAAAATTATGATTCCATTGTTTGTATCCCACCTCATCCAGCAGACATTTGTGACATGTCTCATAATGAGGTAAAAGTCCTAATGAAATGTGACATGAACGTGTTGCTTTGACAAACATCGGATAAGTATCCAATTTAGGACCACATATGAAAGTGGCCTGAGTCTGGTTTGAAAAAAATCAAATTTGTGCTGTTCAGACTCTCATGAAAGAATCAAATATGGGATTGAATTTTGTCTGCAGTGTGAACGTAGGCTTAGGCAGGGATGCATAATCATTGCTGCAAAGGGCCGACACTGCACTTTTTATTTCCAACCAGTCTCTTCATGAGGTGATTTCACTCATTTCCTTCCCACTCGTCGCACTTCTGTGAAAACACCTGCTTTAATGAGTGGCTGGTGAGAAAAGCTGCTGTGTCCCAGCCCTCTGTGGCAACGACTGGACACTGCTGCACTAGGTAACAGTTCACAAAGTGTCCACCAGAGGGCAGTGTGAGCACTTCCCTGATGTCCCCTTCAGGTCAGGAACCTCAGGCCATGATGATGAGCGATAGTGAGGAAATACAGTTGGGCTTCATTAAAACGCTGCACGTGTGAGCTGCAGTCATTTCCCCGTAGAGCTGATATCAAACTGTTCTGTAGCAAAGCTAAGTTACAACCCTGTTGAGCTGTTTGTGAAACGTACATGATGAATCAATGAATGTTTTGTTTCAAACACAAAAAATAACAAGCATAATTAAAACTTACACAGTTGGGGTGAAGGTTAAAAGACAACGTTAATGTCAACACCAAGAAACTATGAAAACTTTTCAGTGACATCCAACCAAAACTGTTGAACAAGCAGCCACTACGCCAAGAAGTGTGTGTTTGATAAGTGTGTGATAAAAGTATCTGTAATTTCCAGTGTGTGATGTACAACCCCAATTCCAAAAGAGTTGGGATGCAAATAAAATATAAATAAAAACACAATGCAGTGATTTTCAGATCTCATAAACACATTATTTATCCCCAATAGAACAAAAACAACATGCCAGATGTTGAAAATGAGACATTTTACCATTTTATGGAAATGGAAATATCCTTTTGAAATTGATGGCAGAGACACATCTCAAAAAAGTTGGAACAGGGGCATCAAGAGGCTGGAAAAGTACTTGAGACAAATCAAAAACAACTGGAGGAGCATTTGACTAACTAGGTGAACTGATAACAGGTCAGTAACATGCAGCAGAGCCTCGTGCTGTATATGCAAAGATGGGCAGAAGTTCACCAGTGTCTGAGAGTAGGTCTGAGGCAAAATGGAAAACTGTTGAGAGTTCACACAAATGCCTCAGACCATTTTAAATGAGCTTTGACCCAGAGAAGACGGTTGCATTTCTGGATCATATTCACATATATTTTTTCTTCATGCCATACAACTTTAACTTACACTTATGGATTGTACGATGAACTATGTTCACAGACAGTGATTTGTGGAAGTGTTCCTGAACCTATGCAGTGATTTCCAGTAGAGTTTTTAATGCAGTGCCACCTGAGATCCCCAGGATCACAAGCATCCAGTTATGACCTTCAACTTTCCTTCTGATTCTCTGAATCTTTTGATGATATTAGACATTGTAAACAGAGGATCTTCAAAGTCGGAACAATTTTACACTGATGGACATTTTTCTGAAAATGTTCTACAATTTTTAGATGCAGTGTGTCACACCACACATTGGTGAATCTCTTTACATCTGAGAGTCTGTCTCTCTAAAATACTCCTTTGATATGCAGTCATGTTACTGATCTGTTACCAGTTAACCTAATTAGTTGTCAAATACTCCTCCAGTTGTTTTTAATTTGAACCAATTACTTTTCCAGCCTTTTGTCACCCCTGTTCCAACTTTTCTGAGACATGTTGCTGCCATTAAATTCAAACAGAGCAAAAATGTTTTATGAAATGGTAAAGTGACACACTTTCAACATCTGATATGTTGTTTATGTTCTACTGGGAATAAATGAGATTTGCAAATCATTGCGCTGTTTTTTATTTAGGTTTTATTTATAGGCAGACTTTTTTGGACTTGGGCTTGTAAGCTCTACGTAAAATTTTTACCCTCCTACAACTGGCACATTTTGAAAGGTTTTACTGTTCTGAAGTGATGCATCCCTGTGTTGCAGTCAGTGTTACACCAAAGTCACACTCACACTGACATTTGGAGGAAATTTTTCCAGTTTCCCCTTGGTATCGTCTCCTGCATCTTAAACTGACATACTGGGATATGAGAGTATGTACTACTATGTTCACTGTGGATCAGACTATAAGCCCATAGGACTGACTTGCCTCGCTTTTACAATCTGCCTCAAGTGGTCATTGAAGGAGGTGCAGTTTTGGAACACTTCATTCAAGGACGTTGCAGTATGAAGGCACCAGATTCCAAATGTTCTTTATGGCGATGAAAGCATATTATATATTTAAGCATACATTTGTTGCATTGTTGGTGGACCTGTATCTTATCTCATGTTCACGTGAGTGTATTTGTGTCTTCTGGGCACTCTCGAAACCAAGACGTTATTCCTCAGAAGTCTGGATTCATTCAGTAGAATTCAAATTCCCCCATGAGCCTTGTTCAGTACACAGGGCTGCTGCTGCGTGTTTGTGCTGTGGCGTAAGCAGCGTTTTGGTGCCGGCCTCTCCGCAGTGAGCATATTGAAGCGTCTTCAGGTTAAAGCTGTTAATGTGGCCCTGAGGAGGATTAGCTGCAAACCAGGTTAAGTCCAGCGTCAGCGAAACAGAGGATTGGAGCCACAGGTGCTGACAGCTACCTGAGCCAGATCACTGCCTGGAAACATTGTAAACCAGGGGCGCTCAGGCTTTTCTGGCCTCTCGGGACACTAATTTATCTTTCTCTGGGTTCTTCCAGAGTTAAACAGCATTATCCCTTTACTCACCTTCACTACTTCTTCCTGTTTTCTTATTTTACCTTCCTTCTCTTTGTCTCTTTCTTGTCAGTCTTATCCATATGTCAGAGGATAGGCAACTTCCAGATGATAAAAACACCACATGTCATTTTCCACATACGTACAGACAGTCCTACGTTTATGGATGATGATGTAACATGAAACAAATACAACAGAAATTAGAGGTGTTCAGTCAGTTGGTACGAATTGTTACGTCCGGGATAGTACACTTTGGTTTTAGCCTTTTTTCTGTGCCTTCAGCTGAGGGGAAAATTGAAATAAAGCACTAAATTAATTAACATTAGCGCTCCAGCTAATTAGCGGGATTGCTTCTTCCACTTCTGAACGTTTTTTTGTCATGTATCTAATCTAACATTTTTTTGTCCAATTCAAACCATTCAAACTCGATTTGTTTCATCATATTCAGGATAAGTGTGATATTGTGTTTCATAATTCTAACCTTCATAATTTTTAAGATATTAATCTTTTTGACAATTTTTTCCCCCATAGGAAATGAATGGAGAACTCTAACGGAATGTGTGGGTTACCATGGCAACAACAGTGCTTTGAGCCTTTAATCACTACTCCAATAAATAGTTAATTTAACTCTTGGACTTTTCCAGCAAATTCAACTATTTTGACTCAGCAATCCCACGCAATCTCTTCGGAGATTGTACGTTTTCTAGTTTTAGTATGTTAGCCTACAGTTCCCTCTGCATCTGACCATAAAATCTTTGTGGATACTGATAAAGAATCAGTCTTATATGAGGTGTTTAACATCTTCATGCTTTGGTTGTCAGCTGTGTTCTTTGCTTCCAGCTATCTGTACTATTGTGCATCAGTACTACATGTGTATCTTCTAAATGTTTCCCCATATTATCTACTGCAGGTACGTCATTGAATATCAAGGGGAAAGAGACAGCAATAACTCACAATAAATGGCTTAAACCTCTTGACCTGAAAGTGGCACCTCGCTAAAGCAAGAAATTGTAGTAAACACATTTAATGCTCCGAAATCTTCTGTATTTATCACACTCTGGCTGCTTGGTCCTAAAAGTGAGTTTTACAGTGGAGGTGACATCACACTTAAAAGCAATCTTCGCCAAGAGGACTGACCATAGACCTTCTGCTTCTTCCTCTTTACTCAGCAGAAAATGAACAGGTATAATTTCAAAATGTCTCAGATATGGCATTCTGGAAAATATTAAATTGGTGTGTACTATTTTTCAACAAAAACTAGTATCATTTTTGGATTGACCTATGAAATCTTCACTTTCTATGCAAATTATGTCGCTACGAGAGAAACTGAAATGGTAAAGACTTGGAGGATGGAGGTGGAGGATATGATGAATACTGACATCGTGGTCCAGCTGTTCATTCTGCAGCCAGTCCCACCATCAGGACATACACTTCAATCCAATTTAACCGTAAAACACCACTCAGCTCTGCAATCCCTCAAGCCCAAACAACTCCTGCTCCACCCAACTGCTGCCCAAACTGGCAAACTGTTCAAATGGGATTTACTTTGTTTTTACAGAATCTTTTTGCAACAGAAATCTCATTTATACATGTTGCATTGATTATTGTGTTTTGTTTCTACTGTAAATAGCTGCATTAGTAATCAAACAGCTAACGTTGTTTTGGACTTAACCTGGATTTCAAAGGTGAAACGTATTCTCTTTCTCTATAAGTTGCTGTTAGGAGGGATGATCAATCGCCACATAAAAAACAGGAGGAAAAACAGGATGAACAGAAGGAATAAAAAATAACAACAAAACAACAATACAGCTTTTTACAATTAACATGTCCATCTTATTGTACGTTACATTGTGTGTGCAAACTTCTGCCTCTCTGCTGGCAGCGGTCACACAGAGAATGAGTACATGATATTTTAAAACAGTCTGACAAAATTAGTGGTCAGGGCAGTCAAATGTGGCAGAAAAAAAATGCATCAAGGCATTTCAACACATCTATAGGCAGGGTTAACAGAGTCGTGACTCAGTCTAATCAAAAATATCGGTGTTAATATTGTTATTATATTCTTATGTCATAAATCTGTCTCTAAGTATTTTCTTTTGTTGATTAACATTTCTTAATACAAGCAAATATTCACAACTTTTACCAATAATCTGCCATTTCATATTCATTCCATAGTCATCATGATATAATTTTATACCATGTTACTATGCCATTTTATAGACTACGGTAATGTGAACTGTGTCCAGAGTTGTTGACATTTTTGTGGCTGCAGGAGTCTGGGATGGTGCATTCCAGATCCCATTAGTTTCCCAGTAGTTTTTCATGTCTCATATGCACATAATGCCAGTATGGACTGTAGTCAGTATGTAAAAACTGGACAAAGCCTCCATAACATCACCCATAGGTTTCAGAGGAGCTGCTTGGAAGCTTCTACAAAAGAGCATCTCAGTGTCACCACACTGGCACCACTGCCTGTTGACACAAAAATGGACTGAGATGTGGAGTGTGATGAAGCTGAGGTGGGTTAAATGAAACAGTGCTGCCCCTGGCTCAAATTTACCTGTCAGTTAAGACCTACAGTATATCCTTAATTATTCACAAATATCAGAGTCTAGTTTGTCTAAACTGACTATCTATAAGCAAATCATCCTCATCCAGTGTTCACAGAGATACAAATGAATCATAAAGACCAAAAACATTGTTTGTAGCAGGCTGCAATCATGTTTGTTCCTGCTCTAAAGTCTAACAAGGGGCTTCATGAGAACGAGCTCTCTTTTAAATTCAATCCCCACTGGACATTGACAAGACTGATGTTTTGATACATCTGTATTTGACTCATGGCTCAGCAACTCAGCATAAAACTACTGTACTTGGTTAGGGTTAGGAAAAAGGTTCAGGGTGAGGGATAGACATAAAATCTATAAAACATGACATTGAACGTGCATGACATTGGACTTGAACCTCAACCTCCCGGGTCGATGTTAAGAGCTTATACCACCTTAATCATCCACCTCTTTTTTTTACTTGTGTGCCGTTTAATCACCACCTAATCAAAATTAACTTCATTCGGAAAATGAAACAGGTGAATATTTTACATCCAATTTGAAAGTGCAATATGAGTTTAAGTTTGTAAAAGTCATGTCTTGAACCAGAGACATGAAATGTCCCGCATGGATAAAATGATCTTACATATGTCATTATTGATCACTCAGGGAGGCATTTCTGGTGCAGATTCTGGTCCGTCTGGCAGCTCCGTCTTTGTGGGTGTAATCTGCACCGCCCTGCCCTCCACTTCCTCGCTAATCCTGTTAACAGAGTTCCTCCATAATCCTCCCACAGCGTTTCCAGCCCTGCAGATCTTCACAGCTTCAGCTCGGTGGGATGCTGCTGGACCCCGACTGAAGAACTCAGGTAGGACCCCGACTCGCTGACCACACCCCCTCACCTTCATACCACACCACCAACCACACATGAAGGCCCCACCGTGGTTGCATTACAGACTGTGGTCAAGAAGACAGTTTCTGTATATATTTATGGCTTGTTTTTGCAGTGTATCATCTGTTATTGGATGAATTTTCTGTTTTCATATACAACAGTGGGCGCATCAGTGGTAACTGATACTGCAAATACTGCGGTACATTTTGTTGGTTGTTTACATGAGCTCGGGAGATGAGACGGACTCGGAGGGACTGACTTTCATTTTGTTAAAATACCTGCTTATACCGGTATTTGATGATGCTTTTTTCTAAGAGCATGTAGGCAGAAAATATCCATTCCGTCTTTTTTCAAAATTAGCTTGTTGCTTCATTTTGTTAAAGCTGAAATGTAATTTTTTTTTTTTTTATTGCCCCCACTACACTTTCCACAAGGCATAGTTTGACTCGTGTGTTTTAAAAACATTTTAAGTGCATCTTATTATTTATTATGAAATATAAATAATACAAGACCAATCTCTTTTTAAGGTTTATTATTTAAACACAAATGTGCTTAACCCTTATATTAGAGCTGCATGGATTAAGAATGTGTACTTTTACTTTGGTTTTCAAAAAAATGATTTGTAAATCTATCTTTGATGCATTGTTCCTTTACTTTTTTAAAAAATTGTACTTACTTTATTTACTGCTGAAAACATCCCCCTGTAGAGCTCACTGATCTGTGCTACGTGAGCTCTAGCGGTTAAATCTAGTATATAACCTGATAACAATGAATGAATGAATGAAACTTTATTTATAAAGCACTTTACAACAACAAAGCTGAACCAAAGTGCTGTACATTCAGATTACAGAAATTACAAACAGAAAGAAGAACAACCTAAATCTAACAACATATCTAATAATCAGGTTGTTTTCACTGGAGAAAAATTCAGTCACAGAAGCTCACAACAACGACAAAAAAGTATATGTTATGTTTTTTTTTTATAAAAAATTAGGACAAATTCTTCCACACCCATAATATAATACATTTATTTTAGCAGTCATGAAATTCAACAAAAGGGGAAAGTTTAGGTGAGAAATGTAAAGTGCAGTTTTTGACCCTTCGGTGTTTGACTCAGGATTCTGTCACAGAGGTTATGGTTTGATAATTGTTAGAGACATTAAGGCGACTGATATTATTAAATATCTCAAAAATGACACTACGAATGATTGGACTGGGCCCTGGATGAGAAATAACCCAGAACAAATTTTTAGAACCAATTTAGGTTTTATCTTGTTGATGTTTAATAATAATAATTAAGATATTCACATATTGACATGTTTCAACCACTGTCGGTAAATCATTTATTATTCCATTCTAAAAGCTGGTGTTGAAATTTTACCACGTATATTTATTTTCGTCGTGTTATTAGTTAATTCCTCATACTCTCAGCATAATTTGGATATGTTCTCCGCTTTGCAAGCTAATAGTGCTGCATTACTTTGTAAAAAAAAACATATTGAGATTACTGGAAATGTTCGATTTGGTTATCATAGAAAATACACATAATACTCAATGAGAAGAATGTCAAGCCAAACATACCGGCTGTAAGTAAGTAAACATGCATTTATATAGCACCTTTCAAGATAAGTATTTCACAACCACATAGTAAAATAAAATAAAAGTAAAATAGAATAGAATATATACAAATACAAATCACAACTAGATCCAAAAGCAAGTTTAGAAAGATGTGTTTTTAGCTGTTTTTTGACAGGGATCATTGAGTCCACAGATCTCAAAGTCACGGGGAAAGTGTTGCAGAGTTTGGGCCACAGCTGCAAACGCTCTGTCTCCTTCAGGCTCAGAATCATCCATTGCACAGCCAGCAGAGCCCGATCAGACGACCTCAGGGTCAGCAGGACCCTGAGGTCGTCACGGATGGACGGTGCTTGTCCATGTAAGGCTCTGAAAGTCAAAACCAGGATCTCAAATACACCCTGAGATGGATGGGATCGGTGCAAGGTGTGAGTTTTTTGATGTTTGACGCAGGATCACCATACAACTGAGAGGTTTTTTTTTATTTGTCCATTTCTAGAAATTAGACAATCCTAAAACCTCTTAAATCTGAATCTTTACTTTGTGACTATATATTCCTTTTGGCGTTGAATTGTGGAGTGCCCAGAGACAATCACCAATTATGATTGCCGCGATACAAATAAAATTTCATTAAATCTGGAATGAAAGCAGAGGAGAGTACTAACAGCTACTGAACAAAAGAATGTCAGAATATACCAAAGAGCAAAAGAAGTGTTGGAAAATATTTTGATGCTTAAACCACAAAAACCTTGACCATAGTCCACAGCTATAAAATATGTATTATACTAATACAATATTAGAGGTGCAGGACAGGTGGTTTAATAACCTGTATAGGATGGGCTGTCCTGCAATGTGTCAGAACTGAACTGCAACATGTTCAATGATATAACATCAATAATACGGAAAATATGAATTTGCTCAGACCTACCAGGAAAAACAAGGCATTTTGAATTTTGTGATTTGTGGCATTAGTCTAAACCCCATTGGCCAGTAGACCCCCACATTTAAAAATATCAGACTATTTACATTTGGCAGAATATGATCCCAGGTCATTTTGGAAATAACATGAAGCTCAACCAGTCAGAGCATTTTCTGATGAGAAGCAGGTAGACAAAACACCTGTAAGAGAAAAGAGTTAAAGTTATATAGAGGCCTTCAGAAAATCAAGGAAATATCAAATCCCCACCCTTTATTTTGCCAGCACCATCACAGAAGTATGTCATAGACACATATAAATTACAGATATTATACATAAGATATGGGACTTTTCTATGATGATTGGACTACCGTGAGAAACATCATCCATGCTCACTGACCCACTGGCCTTGACATTTCAGGCCCTTCCAGGCCAACCAAAAAACCTGATGACTTTATGCTACTTTATGTACAAAATATCTTTCTTTTTCTCAAGAAAAAAGTGCCAGGGTAGGAAGTGGGTTTGTTAATTACCCCCACCGCCGGCTGCAAAGAAAATCAAGCCGTGTTGTTAGGCTCCACTTTTGATGACCAGCGGAAAATAGTGACGTGCTGAAAAACACTGTGGTTAGACTAAATTTTTACAGTGTATCTGTACCTTAAAATATTAACACACACGGTTACGAGTGAGTTTTCAGCTAATGTTGTATGTATTTTATGGTTTGATGTGATGAACTTAATCATTTTAATTTTGAAAATAAAACAACTCCTTTGTGAAAAATATGAGAAGTTTACAAGTCTCAATAAATCCATCACTCTTAAATACATTTTCATATCCAGTCTACACCTAATGCCTATTGGAATGGTCTAAGCCAGGGGTGTCCAAACTTTTTTCACCGAGGGCCACATACATAAAAATATAGAAGGGGCTGGGCTGCTTACGACAAATTATGTATATAGCCTTAACTTTAGTGTATTAAAGTTAGAAAAATCAATTAAAAGTGGACAAATGTTATATTGTTGAATATAAT
>JAQQAE010016145.1:0-11843 GCA_029823295.1 Pseudamia nigra
ATATTAGCGCTAGCCGCTAGCGCTCTGACTTCCAGGTCATTCTCTTCGAGACCCGGAAGTGATGCATAGTGGATAGCATTAGCGGCTAGCGTTAGCATTAGCGGCTAGCGCTCTGAGTGACGCAGGCGCCGTTGTACGCATAATTCATCGCTGTTAGGTTCAATTTTTAATAATTTTAAATAATTTTTTCCGTCGTTGTCCGAATTTTACGTTGTCAGAAGCGGTCGTTATCCGAGGTTCCACTGTATTGAATAAATAGAAGATACGAAGGTCTGAATCGATCCGATTTCACTAGCGAGCTGTTGCTATAGCAAAATGTCAATCAATCCCCAGCACGGCAGTGATTTGTTGGATTATTTGCTGTAATATCTTAATAACAGCAGAAAGTTAAAAATGGACCACCATGTTACTTATTAGAAGATCCAAATAAAATGTTTGAGACCATGATGACCCATGGAAAAAAATGTATTCATTTAGTATTTTCAGATAGAAGTCCAGTGTATCTCTATGTGAAAAAAGCTTCTTGGAGCTGCGTGATTGGTTCCTCAGCGGCCAAGCGGTGACATCACAACTTAAAGTTACATCTGCATTGGCCTTACTGAACAGCCCCAGTCGTTGCTCCTTGCTCTAAAGTGATTGTTTCTCCCTACATCATGGTGCAGTGAAGTTTAGTGTTTTCTTCCTATGCCCCACCCCTTCTTGATTTTAACTGGCTGGCAAGTGAGCAGTGATCGTCAATCACAGGTCTGTTCTAAAGACGGGGCAGAAAAATGCAGTGTGTTGAAATGGTGATTCAGATCACCACCAGAATTTAATCATCTGTTCCTTGTCCCATTCCTCACCTTTCCTGAAAATTTCATCAAAATACCTTCCGTACTTTTTATGTGATCTTACTAACTTTCTTCAGCTTTTCGTGGATTTGTTTTGGTGCGTGCCCTATGTTAAGGTCTGCTAGCTTGTCGGCTGTTTTCCTGTACGCTCGGTTGTCTCGAGTCGCGACCTGAACTCCTGCTGAGTTTTTTCTTCGGCAGAGATGGTGAAAAGCCTTGTCGTCCATCCACCTCTCTTCATTTTTTTGGTCTGTTCGCCAGACAAACAAGGTGTAGCTTGTAGAAATGAAATAAACAAGTTTGCAGCAGGTTACTGGCTTTTTATATGGAAGAGCAAATGCTAATGTGTTCCACCAATCATCATTCAATCTGAAAAGTCCCACCTCCCTACTAGGAACCTTTTCAGGGGAAAGTTTTGGGTCAAGGGAAAGTTTTTTTCCCTGGGTAATTGCGGTGGTAACGGACCAATGCTTTTCAGAATCCCAGGTAAATGACAAAAGTTCCTGCGGTGGAGAATGTTTTGGTGCAGAGCTGTTTGTGACTTCACTCATTTCAGATGATGCTTCCTGATGTTTTCAGTGCGTCTCGTCACTAGTCGGTGTGATGTGAAATAATCACAATAGACCAGTCGTGTGATAACCCACTCACCACTGTTATACTGTCACATTTAAAGATGATGGTTTATTGTGGTGAACATGTGACTTTTGTCAGATTTTGTCTCTGTATTGATTTCATTTAATCAAACCAGCAGATGCTTTTTTGTGATTTTCATCTTCTCTCATCTCATATTTTTGTATTTTGAGTCATTTTCTGTATTTTTTCCTATTGTTTTTATCTTTTAGTAATAAATTAATCCCACAAATAAGCATCTGGTTTCTACAACTGTCACTCAGCCTTAACCGTTGACTAAAGTCCAGATTGGACATGATGATCTGATTTTCATTGGTGTTGGACATTTTCACCCTGATCTTGTCTCTACATTCAGAACAGTGTGATGAAGGCAAATCTAAGAGGGTTTTTTTTAAAACGATTGAACCAGTCACATGACAAACAGCAGAGATCTCCTTGTGCCTCAGCTGCAGAATGCCGACTGACTCGTTGGGTCACCTCTGTCCTCGTCGATCAGATCAGTAGTGGAGAGAAAATGCCACTCCTTTTATCCTTGGGTGTCAGCAGGTCAACAGCAGATCCTTTAAATGAAAACTTCACCCCCCCACCTCCCACCACCCTTGAACAGATGAGTTAAATCTGCATATTGTATCCTCAGATCTGTGTTCATAATTTTTTTTTCATTTCAGATCAAATATAGTAGTTCAGTCTTTAACAACTTCAGCTTCCTGTTGTGCTCTGGTTTTCATCTGGTCATGGATTAAGAGCGGTGGACATGAACACCCCCCAGCCCCCCAGAGCAGCTGGGTTTTAGAGAGAAACCATTCTAGACGATCAACTGTGTCATCACCTCCCTTTCCTCAGTCTTTATGCAAACTGCATTTTTGCGTGTTACTTTTCCCTGTAACGTGTTTCATCCTGTGAACAGACGAGAAACCAGAGAAAATGAATAGAAAATAAATGGACAGAAACGCACGTCGTCCTGTTCTCGTCTGATGCGGGATTCTAGTTGCTCAACATTCCTGGGCCTTTGTTGGTGGATTTTTTTGTGACCCGGACTATTCTCCTGTGAAGTCATGCTGTTGTGATGATGCAGGATGTGGTTTAACACCGTCTGGGTGAAATATTCAAGGCCTTCTCTGACTGAGCCCTTGCCTGAATTGAGCATATGTTGATCTAAAAACTCTATGTAGTTTTCAGCATTGATGGAGCCTTTCCAGATGTGTAAGCTGCCCCTCCCACCCCCATAGGCACTAATGTACCCCCATACCATCAGAGATGCAGGCTATTGAACTGTCTACTGACAACAAGCTGGATGGTCCCGCTCATCTTTAGTCCACAGGACACGGCTTCCACAGTTTACAAAAAGAATTTCACATTTTGACTTATCTGAACAGATCAGATTAACCTTTGACTTCCGATCATTTAAATGATGTTTGTTCCAGAGCAGATGGTGGTGTTTCAGGATGGTGTTCACGTATGCCTTTTTTACATCATACACATTTAACTTGTATTTGTGGATTGAACTGTGTTCACAGACAGTGATTTGTGGAAGTATTCATGAGCCCATGCTGTGATTTCCAGTGGAGAATCATATGTTTTTAAAGGTGCACTCTACAATGTTGGCAAACTAGCTAGTAGCCGATGGTTTGTGGTGGATGAATGTAGTACAGGATTAAACAGGTGGCCTGCCAGTAAATACAGCTTACGACCTCTCAGTTGTAAATCTAGTATGTCTGTTCTTTTCTTACCTGTACCAGGTGCAGACTGAGTCTCCTCAGTCATCCTGTGGTTAGATCAGATACAGATGTTACCACTACTACCATAATCGTTTCTTTTTTTCCATCTCCACCAGTGAGTGCAAGAGCTTGTGCATCTATGCGTTTGTAAGCTGTGTTGCCCGACAGGTCACCTGTCCAAACATACAGTGCACCGCTACAAAGATTGGCTGCTAGCTAGTTTGCCAGCACCGTAGACAGCACCTTTAATGCAGTTCCACCTGAGGACCCAAAGATCAGCAGCAGTTTGACCTTTGACCTTCCTCCTGATTGTTTGAATCTTTTGATGATATAATACACTATAGATGGTGGATCTTCAAAGTCTGCCACATTTCACAATGGGGAACATTATGAAATTGTTCGAGTTTGTCACAGATTGTTGAACCTGTGTCCATCTTTACATGTGAGAGACTTTCTCTATAAATGTCTCCTTTTATTTCCAGTCATGTTACTGACCTGTTACCAGTCAAACTAGTTAGTACCTAATACTCTTCGAGTTCACTTTCATTTGTAACAATTACTGTTCCAACTTTTTTGAGATGTGTTGCTGCCATCAAAATCAAAACGATCTAATATTTTCCATGAAATGTTAAAATGTCTCAGTTTCAATATTGATATGTTGGTTATGCTCTATTGGGGATAAAATATAGCTTTATGAGATTTGAAAATCATTGTATTTGGTTTTTAAGTTATATTTTGCACACAGCTTTTTCGGACTTGGTGTGTAGATTCTAAAGGTACGATAAACGTGTAAATCATTGTTCCATCCAACCTGTGGGTCACATGGCGTCTTCTGTGCTACCTCTCCCTGAGGCAGAGCAGGCTGCAGCATGTGTTTCATCCACATGCATGTGAAACACTGAACTGTTCTCTGATCATACACATACACCGACTGAACCCTCAGTTTGCTGACTGTATCATCCAAGGACAAAGGAAACACGCAAAGCAATATAAACAAGTGAGCTCGAGTTTGACCCAGTTGTGGATTTATGATATGACATGTTATCAGGAAACAGAGAAGAGTCCTCACAGTCCTCAACAGTAACTTTAAACAGAAACCCCCCATCTGAATCTACTGGAGACTGAATGTAAACTACTGCATTAATCAGTCTGAGGTGAGGTGTGTGTGTGTGTGTGTGTGTGTGTGGGGGGGGGTGCGACTGAGTTTCCTCCAGAGCAGGAGAAGCTCACATTTCCATTTACATGGCAGGACTCGACAGTAAGACTGCCTGAAGTAAAGCTCCATGTCACACTAAGAACTCCACAAAGTCACCGAAACAAAAAAATGTAAATGTTTCTCTGAGCTGCTGATGAAAAATACCTGAGGAGTGAGTAATCCAGCATCTCCTCTGGTGGGAGGTGTGCATGCACGTTAAATGTTGTGTTTGATAACTGATGATCAGTCTGTATGAAGCCTGTGTCATAGAATGTCAACAGGCTGAAGGTGATGGAGTTGTGTTTACTGACACACAGCAAAGACACTATAAAACCTGCAAAATGAGTCTCTACATGCTTGCTCTTTTTGAAGTCTTTTTTTATGGCAAGGCAAGTTTATTTATAGAGCACAATTCATACACAAGACAATTCAAAGTGCTTTACAATTAGATCAAAGAAGACATAAAATCAACACATAAAACATAAAATGAATTAATTAATAACATTGAAAGCCGAGAGTGCAGAAAATATACTGTCAGGTGTCATATGCACGGGTAAACAGAACTGTTTTCAGCCTGGATTTGAACATTGTCAGAGTTGAGGCCTGTCTCACATTTCCTGGTAGTCCAACCACACACACAAACGTCACTGTATTATCCACAATAAATTCAGTGAAGCTTTTTCATCAGTCAGTCTAGAGCTCTGTCTCCTTCTACTTTCATAAGGCTGTATTTCCCAGTGTGACATGTGTAACCTGGTTCTGTGTGCATTTGCTTTCACAGGGAAGATGCATGTGTCTCTGGCAGAGGCGTTGGAGGTGCGTGGTGGTCCACTGCAGGAGGACGAGGTGTGGGCGGTGCTGAGCCAGAGCGCAGACAGCCTCCAGGAACTCTTTCACAAAGGTACTCTCACCTGGAAACCGACTGCTCACACCCACATACTGTCTGATCACCGTCCAAAACAAATGTTCGCGTACGGATCCCAGAGCTCAGAGATACAAGGTTTATCATCATATTTAGTGATTGATGTTTTGGTTTAATTTCGTTACTCTGTCATGTTTTAGTGTTTGGTAGGTTAACTTGTGTCCATGTTATCATCGTCTACGTCAGGGGTGTCCAATCATTGCCACAAAGGGCCGAGACACGGCAGGTTTTCTTTCTAGCCACTCTCTAAAGCAGGTGTTTCCACTGAAGTGCAGTCAGTGGGAAGGAATTCAGTGAAATCACCTGCTGAAGAGACTGGTTTGAAAGAAAAAGTGCACTGTCTCGGCCCTTTGTGGCAATGATTGGACACCCCAGGTCTACGTCATCTTCCACATATCTGATCCGTGATGCATCCAGTTCACTTCAAATGTACCATGGTTATTAACCACATTTTCTCCATCCTGTCAGCTTTTGGGAGAAGTGTTACTGCTGCTTGTAACATTTGAAAATTCACAAAGACTCCTGTCATTCAGCGGCATCGACAGACTCCATTTTTATGATGCCATGTCCAAATGCCAGGTGTATCCACGTGATAGCTGAAAATAGATGGACACGTTTAACTTTATTGATGAGTTAAAGATCGACATCCTGTCAACTTTTAGCGCTACTGGTTTCAAAATGGGGGATGGGGGGTGCTACTGCTTGTTTCAAGACAAAGATGCAGTACTGTACCTCAAATTGTCTGAGGTGATCTAGTTAAAAATTGCCTCTGTTATTAATCACTTAAAGTGCCCATGACATGCTTTTCTGTTTTTTCTGACTTTTCCACCATCCTGTAAAGGAGGATTCTCTTAAACGTGCCAGAACGAGTGAAACACAAAGTCGTGTGTATGGCTTTGAAATTCTTTGCTAAAGCAGATCATGTTTCACAAGTCTCGCAAATGCTCCGTTGCAAGTTTTTTTTTTTTTCACCTCGGCTCACTATGGCATTATAGTGAGCTGGACTTCCCTAGATAGTCATTCTAACTGTAGCAATGTCTAAGAGCTAGGCTAGCGTGAGCCTCCGGGAGAACATAAACAACTAACATTTACAACCATAGGTTACAACTGCAAACTGGTCAGGTGATAGTCAAAGTGTCAAGTTGAAAGGAGCAGTATCTGTCAACAGCTCGGCTCTGTGAGCACTAGACCTCCTTTGGTCTTTAAGGAGCACAGCACACACGACTCTGATAAAAGTAATGGCAACATTTCTTTACTATTTGTTTCTTTCAGCGCTCAGAAAGTTTGTATTTGACACCAGCCCCCACAGGACTTTAGTTATTTATAATAAAAGCTACCAAATAAGGCAAATACAATTGTTTTAGGAAGAGGACTCCCCCGTTTGTAATCTCATGTTTTCATTCTAAAAAAAAACTATAGACTATTTTGAGTTACGATGAGTGCAAATCTAATATATGCGGACCAAGACTGAAATTAAATTGTTGCAAATGAGCAGGACATGGGCACTTTAAAGGTCTTCAGTGTGTCAACTATTTAGATAAGTGGTGAAACGCCTTTTCAGTAGGCGGCGCCACTGCTTGTAGAAAAAAAATACCACCTGTTGTAACTGAACCAGTTTTGTTGAAACACGTGGTTACTGACCAGAGTATCTCCATCCTGTTAAAGGATAGGTGGCGCTACTGATCGGAACATGGAAAGACTCAGAATACCGTACTGTGATTCATTGGCCTTCGGGAGAGACCTTGTGATTGTTGGTGACGGAAGAACCTCTAGTTTTCATCTACACTGTCACACACTCTAATATTTGGTTGGACGCCTTTAGCTTTGATTATGTCACACATTCTCTGTGTCGTCGTTTTGATAAGCTTCTACAATATCACAACATTTATTTCCAGCCAGAGTTTAATTATTTTTTTCTTCAGATCTTGTATTGATGATGGAGAGTCAGCCCACAATGTCTTCTCCACACATCCCATAGATTGTTAATGGGGGTAAGGTCTGGACTCTGTGGAGGTCAATCCATATGTTAAATGATGCCTCATGCTCCCTGTACCACTCTTTGACAATCTGAGCCCCATGAATCCTGGCATTGTCGTTTTGGAATATGCCCGTGTCATCAGGAAGAATGACTCCCCTGATAGAATAACCTGGTCATTCAGTATATTCAGGTGACCTCATCCTTTGGACACATAACGTTGCTGAACCTAGACCTGACCAACTGCAGCAACCCCAGACCATAGACTGCCACCACAGGCTTGTACAGCAGGCACGAGGCATGATGGGTGATCAATTCTTATCCAGATGTCCCCTCACTCTGGAACAGGATGAATCTGGACTCATCAGACCACATGACCTTCTTCCATTGATGCAGAGTCCAATCTTTATGTACTTTATGTTTATGTTCAGTTGGGAATAAAATATAGTTTTATGAGATTTGAAAATCTCAATCCCAGATAATTATTCTAAAATGGTCAGGATAGTTTTCTCATATTCATGTCTTGTCAGTGCATGAATGTGAATCAGTTCAATTCTTTCTTGTCTCCATCCTGTCAGCTGGGTTCAGGTGAAGCTACTGCATGAAACAGAAACAGTCTGTAAATCCTGTAAAATCCTGCTGTTCAGCTGCTGCCCATTTAGACGTGTGCCTTTGTCAGCAGGTACCTTGCTATAGGTGATTGAATAGCCTGTACATTTCTATATTGATTGATTTTTGTGACCAGTCCATCCAATGATATGAAGAAATGGTTCAGGATTTCCATCTGCTAGGTCTTGTTGTGCGTCATGTCATTGGAATTCAGTGTATTTTGAAATATGTGTTTTAATCTTTTTCCTGAGTCATTGGTGTCTGTAAATGTGTGTTTGTCCTTGGAGGGGGGAGGGAGTTTGGGTGGACCTGAATGAGTGAAAGGAAGGCTGTACTTCTAGAGACATGACAAGGTGTGAGTCAGCTTCCAACCCTCCACGCTGTGCAAAAACCAGTGGGCTTAGTTTAGTCCCAGGTGAACTCCAGGTCACCTGGCTGTGTTGGTGAAATGTTTGATGAATCAGAATGTGTACCGCTCGGATCAGTTTTACCTCCAGTTCCCGTCGTTCTGGCTGGTTCTGCTGAAGACGCACTGTGTTCTCAGTGTGACCGGTCAATGTGGCGTCTCTGCCGAGGACACGTACTGATTATAGACTATATGTATTATGGACAAAGTGACCATGATGTCACCCGTTGTTTCTGAAGGGCCGTTTTGAGGCCAATCGACTTGTCACTTCCTGGACAGCATCTTGGAGCCAAAAACAGGATGTAACCATATTTGGACGAATGGCAGCGGGGCTTAGGATGCGTTCTGCCAGGGGGCTCATGGGAGAGCTAACATTAGCCGCTGTCTTACTGACGCAGTAAAACTTCACCACACAGTGTCAAACAAAGTCATATCACAGTGTTGTTGGTGTAAACACTTACACCTGACTGCAGCTGTGGGTATCTCATGTATAGCTATGAACATATTGAATAAATAGAAGATACAAAGCTCTGAAACTGCCCAACTGAGCTGCTGCTATAACGACATGTCAATCAAACTCCAGCAGGTTAGTCATTTGTTGGATTATTTGCCGTGATATCTTGATAACAAAGCAAAAAGTTAAAGATGGACCATCACATTACTTATTAGAGGATCCAAATGAAATGTTTGAGACCCATCCATCCAGCCATCCATTTTCTACCCCTTAATCCTCGTGAGGGTCGGAGGGGGGGATGCTGGAGCCTATCCCAGCTGACTTGAGCGAAGGCAGGGTACACCCTGGACAAGTCGCCAGTTCATCGCAGGGCTGACACATAGAGACAGACAACCATGCACACTCTCATTCATGCCTATGGACAATTTAGAGTCACCAATTCACCTAACCCCCTAGTGCATGTTTTCGGTTGTGGGAGGAAGCCTGAGTACCCAGAGAGAACCCACGCACGCCACACATGACCAATTAAAAAATTTAGTCGCTTAGTATTTTCAGATAGAAGTCACATGTATCTCTATGGGAAAAAAGCTTCTTGGAGACGGACGATCGATTTCCCAGCGGTGAGATTACAACGTAAAGTAACTTCTGCATTGGCCTCACTGAACAGCCGGTCGTTGCCCCTCGGTAGTGATTCACAGACGATGGAGCTTATTGCGAGGTTACAAACTAGGAATATTTATGAACAAGTTACTCAAACAGGACTGTTTTTACTCACTTTTGTGGGGACACTTTGAAAAAGAGTAAGAGAAACACTATTTGTGCGTATATTGAATGCTCTGATAGTTGTGACAAAAATAACAGAATGAGTGCTGGACAATGTGTCAATTATTGTTGTGACATGCACTGATTGATTGTAAGTTCCTCTGCCAAGGAGGTTCTGTATTTGTATTTACTTGTAGCGCAAAAGTTCTGAGCAGATCTGGATGAAATGTTCAGGATCGGTCAGAAATGTCAGGGGGGCACCTGGCAGCGGCCCAGGTTCCAATCCAGCCCCTTTTCTGTCTCTATTGAGTCAAATAAAGGTAAAGATAATTAAAAGAAGGTTCATCCTAATGAATCAATGTTAAATATCCCCATATATTCCCATAGACTTGATGCTGTCACACACCGGGACCCCGTCAGCTCCTGCAGCCAGTACCGAGGATGTTTAACTGCTCTAGACAAAAAACAGCGTGCAGATTAATTATTGGTTCATATAAAACTCAACCTGATGATGTCATTTGGATCCATTGTGATGATTGGTTCGTGTGGACAGAGCTGACATGGCTGTGACTCTCAGACACTAAACACTACCAACGGCGTGTTTGATTCAGTGTGATCTGGAGGTAGTGGTTGTGTGTTAGCATATGAATGATTTATCTGAAGAGTGTGTGAGTATTACTGATTTTTCTTCTGCGTTTTCTCCACAGTGAATTTAAAAGCTGCATTTTTCAAGCCTGGTGTTTCTCTTTGTGTCTTCATCTTCTCTGCAGCTGCCAGCCCTGCTCTTTAATGGCACACTCACTCTGGAGGTTAATTTATGGTACACACTGCAGTTTGCATGCATCCACGTCTGGGAGACCACCTCATGCAGGAGCGTGGCAGTTTGAAATGATTCTGTGCTCAGATAGCAGCGTATCGGGCTGACAGACTTCACATAAAACTGTAAACCTGCAGAATTCAGTGTCTCATTTTCACAGAGTCTTGTTGACGTCTGGGATCTAGCATTTTATGTACATTTGGGAACCATGTGCATACCCAGGTCAAGAATGTATTTGAGTTATTACTCTACCTGTGCACAGAAACATGGAAGGAGCATATTTAAAATAAGTAGATCAATAAACCTATGACTTAAAAGGAAATCACTACATCTGTGGGAAGTTATTTGGATGGTTCTGTTAAAATGACGCCAGAGCCTTCACACCTAGAAGAGCCTGTGTGAGTTTGAAATGTCACCTACAGCTGTGTGGTGTCACAAATCAGACCCTGCAAAAGGCCTGAACTTATGGCTTTCAGTTGGATACACCTACTAACCCACTCTCATGTTGCTCACGTGACTTTTAAACAGGAAACTTGTATTTACTTTGTGAATTCCATCTTTTGAAACAGCAGATATTTGGTGTCTCAAACCCTGTCCGTCTGTCTGCTCATCTCAGAGCGAAGCATCAAGTTGAAGAAAAGAATTTTGCGAAGCTACTCAAACATTCCTGTGTATTTTTAAAGCCCTGTCTAACCAAAGCGCTGACTGTGGCTTCCAAGGAAAAGGAGAATTCCGCTGTGTAGCCATTCCTTTCTGCTCCCTGCGTCTCTGCAACAGTTATTTTCTTGCAGACTAAGAATGCTGCATGTGTTTTTTGTTTACTTCAATCATCTTGAATTTCCATCCATGCCAAAGCCTCCACTTTGCTTGGATACATTACACATTCTGAAATGAAGCTGTGAAGGATGCTTTACGTCAGTGTGTGAATGAGGAGACGGTTTACTGAGGAGGGGGGGCTGATGTTCCATGTTTGTGTCCCATTGATCAGATCTAATGTTTACATGGTTTGTTTCCCCTTCAGACCATTCAGCCATGGGCTTCATCATTTCCCCCTGGTCCCTCCTGCTCATGCCCTCTGGAAACATTTCCTTTACGGACGAGTACGTCACCCAGCAGGACCTCCGAGCCTTCACCGCCCCGGAGGTCTTAGAGGGGCTCACCCTGACATCTGTCTCTGACATTGAAAAGGTATTAATCTGTCCACACAGGAAATCATACAGTCTATGTTATAAATATTTCTCCGGTCGGTGTTCCTTAGGTCTTTTTTTGTCATTTTTTAAAAATTAAATGTTGGTGTAAAAACTCAGTTAAAGGTGACGTCACACAGTGTCCTGAGGTATTGAGCAGACTGTGGACCGCTCTGTCTGAAGGATGAGTATCTAGATACTGCAGATGATTTTCTGCTGTAAAATATCTTTAATGTAGCTACAGTGATCTGCAACAGTCTAAGGCAGGGGTCGGCAACCCGCGGCTCCAGAGCTGCATGCGGCTCTTCAGCCCCCCTACTGTGGCTCTTTGCAGCCTT
>JAQQAE010016146.1:0-11843 GCA_029823295.1 Pseudamia nigra
AGCAAGCCAAGGGCGACAGGGGGGAGGAAAAACTTCTTTTAACAGAAGAGAAAAACCTCCAGCAGAACCAGCGGCTCCTTATTGGGGCTATTTTACAAACAGGTGGTGTGCCCCTGAAAATGTGACATTTTAATTTGATGAAGTTATGAAAAATTAAATTAATAAACGCAACTAATACTATAGATCTAGGCAGAGTTGATTTTTCTAACTTTTTAGAATGAAACCCTGATATGTACAGTATACGGATGAATCCCATGCAAAAAAAAACGTGCTACTTATTTCGATGCTTAAAATGAACAGCAAAATTTGTCATGACTTTGAGTTTAAAATCCACATAAAATGGCATGCAAGTAAAGTATGAATTCTCTCGAATTGCTTCGTATCAAAATGTGTATCAGTATTTGACCTGTGTTGGATTGATAAGGCACAGAGTGAGGAGCAGCTGCAGGTAGAATTGAGCTGCATCCTCCAGCCTGGCCCAGCTATGGGCTGCACTCTAGAGGCTAAGGAGGGATATCTGTATCATAACTGTATTAATTTGATGATAATAACTCCATATACAATCCAATATTTCAAACCTATTGAATCATTTCATAGATTTCTAATTCCTTAAAGTAAAGCAATATTGAACACAGAGTTGTGTGTTTCTTTACATTTCCTCTGATTGTGAAATGCAATTAATTGTTTTACTGAAAGACAAAGATTGGTAGACAACTTATGAATGGAACTTTGATCTTCACTTTTCCACCATAATTGTGCTTATTGCTAAAATTGAAATGGAATATACTTAGCTTTGCATTGGATGAACATTATATCATATTTGTTTGACTGTTTAACATCATATCATGTTACTTGGTCAACTGTTTTTACTGGTCACATATCAGTTTGTAGCTTTCATGGCTTTTGTGAATGCATTGGCTTGATCATATGATGTTTTGGGACCATGACAATACGATAGCAACATGATGACATCATAATAGGGCACTGTTCACCTTGTGAATGTGACTGCCTGCCTCTGAAGCTATTGTTCAGTGAACTAAGGTTGTGTGACATTGTGAAACATTGCCCCATTGTTCCTGAAGTAGGTAACATTATTTTTGAGGTAGCACTGTGGTTTTTGAGTACTTTCGGCTGCTCCCCTCAGGGGTCGCCACAGCGAAATACCAATGATTCACATGTTTGATCTGGCATAGGTTTTTACGTCGGATGCCCTTATATTTTATGGTATAAATCACTTATTTCTCTAAAAATATTGGTCCGATTGACAAACCATTTTCGCTATTCTGATCCTTGACCCAAAATACATACAGTAAATATATGCAACATCAAAGGTCAGCTCTGCCCAGTTTCCGACTTACAAACACGTACCCAGAGTCCACTTCGCTTTTATCATATAAGATTGGTCCACACTTATTACCACAGTTCTCTAGATAGTGCTAGTCTGTAATGATAGGAAAGGAGCCAGCAGTCTTTACTATGTAATAGGCCATTTTTATCCAGGAAGGAAAAATACCTAGAGCCTTAAAAGTACTTTATGCGATTTAAATCATAATCATCCTTAAAAGAAACATGTCATCTCCTTGGAATCCACAAAGACTATGTAAAAGCTGGACAAACCCTCCATGATGTCATACATAGGTTTCTAGAGAGCTGTGCAGAAGCTCAAAATGAAGCCTCTAACAAGTATCAACCTGAGCCATGACTTAAATGTGGAAGTGTCCCAGACTTTTGTAACTTCAGTGTCCATTGAGGAGGCTGACTCCAAAAGTGAGTCAATCTCAGGGGGCAATGACCAGGGCTGTTCAGTGAGGCCAATGCGGAAGTAACTTTAAGTTGAAATATCACCACTAAGAAGCTTTTTTCCCATAAGGATTCAAAGGACTTCTATCTGAAAATGCTAAGCACATACATTTTTTTCATGGGTCATCATGGTCTCAAAAGTATTTTTGGACCCTCTAGTAAGTAATGTGGGTGTCCATCTTTAACTTTTTGCTCCATTATTAAGATATTTCAGCAAATAATCCAACAAATCACTGCCATGCTGGGGTTTGATTGACATGTCGGTAAAGTAACAGCTTCCTAGTGAAGTCGGACCAATTTGGACCTTCTATTAATTCAATATGGGCAGAAATATACATGAGATACACTCGCATGCAGCTGTGGGTAAGTGTTTACACTAACAACACCGTAATATGACTTTGTTTGACACTGCTTACCGCGTCAGTAAGCTACCGGCTAATGTTAGCTTCCTATGAGTCCCTTGGCATGAACATTTCATTAGCCCCATCACTGTTCATCCAAATAGGGTTACATCTTGTTTTTGGCTCCAAGATGTCTTCCAGGAAGTGACAACCTGATTGGCCTCAAAACAGCCCTTCAGAAACTAATGGGTGATGTCATGGTCACTTTGTCCAATAATTTATACAGAAAATTCCCAAACAATGCCATGTTAAAATGTACAACTTTAGAGCAGAAATAAACATGTTTACAGCCTGATACAAACAATGGTTTTAGTCTCTAGAGTTTACTTCCTCTGTGAACAGTATATGAAAGGTGGTAATTTAGCTGTTTAGAAAATCTGAACCCCAATAATTAAGGGCATGACCACACCACGAGGCAGAGGTCTTTATTTCGTTTAATCCACCTCAGCTCTACTTTTTTATATCAATGGTCTGGATCAACTAAATACATGAGTTATATAAAAATTTACCCCCGTACAATGTTCACAGAAAATACACCATAGAAACCAAAACAGTTGTTTGTACCAGGCTGTAAACATGTTTATTTCTGTACTGACAGTACTGCAGTTTATAACATGCATTTAACGCCACCAAGGTTTGTACTTCGACCCAAGCTCAAAAATCAACAGCATTTTTTATATTTTTACTGTGTAAATGTAAAAGATAATATAATTGACCTTTAATTTTGATTTAATGTTGTGAATATATACAAAATGAACAAAAATGAGCAAGAGGAAAAAAATGACATAAACAATATAGTCTGCAAAATTAACACAAATTAACAATAAAGTGATTTAAAACCAGTGCACTGCACAAAAATTGACAAAAAATTAATAAAAATGAACAAAAAATAAAACATTAAGACAATGATCAAAAATGAACAAATCATAAACAAATCAGTGGCTGCAGCTCTAGAAACATGCGTTGTCCTGCCCTGGGATAAGGCTTTAGTTAATTCTATCTCCCACCAGGAGTAAATGGGTTAAATTTTGGCATTGTCCATCAGCCAAACCAGGCCTCGGTTTTTAGGTTCCTGCACTTTCTTAAGTCTTAGCAAAGCTGCATTACCACGGTTCCAACTTGTCCAAATGATGAGGGGTCCTCTAGCTGGCTAGCATGGCGGCTAATATCATCTAGTCATCACAGCTTTCCATTGCTCTGCCTGCACTCCAGCTGTAACCAGTTTACCCTGAACATTTTAGTGTCCAAATCAAAGAGTCCACTGGGAATAGAATCCATCCAGCCGTCCTCCGGAGGGCTTCTGCCTCCACTGCCCTCCTCTCCCACTGTGGTTTACTGTGGTTTCCCTCATCGTCCTCCTCATCCAGCTGGTGTCATTCCTGGATGAACAGGGAATTATGGAAGTATTTCTGTCTGGTTTTAAAGCACACCACAGCACTGAGTATGTCCTTCTGAGGGTATTTAATGGTATTCTTTTAGTCACTGACTCTGCTGACTGTGTACTACTTATGCTCTTAAACTTAGCAGCTGCGTTTGATACAGATGACCACATCCTCACCATACAAGTGTAGCAGTGGGTGGCCATCACAGGTTCGACTCGCCAGTGGTTTTGGTCATACCTTTCTGAGAGACATTTCTGTGTTAAAATTAAGGATTTTACTTCCACCTCCGCTGACCTCCCCTGGGGAGTGCCACAAGGCTCCATTCTTGGGCCACTTGTATTTTCTCTGTATCTCTTGCTACTTGGTGCTATTTTTCAGAAGCATGATATCTCCCTCCATTTGTATGCAGATGATTGCCAAGTGTATTTCCCTCTCAAGTGTAAAGGTGCATGCTCTGTTCTCCTTGCCTGCCTCACTGACATCAGGAATTGGATGACTTTTAATTTTTAGTCATTGAAATAGTGCAATCTTGCTTTTTCCACCTCAGATGACTGTCAAAATTAAAGCCTTTTCTATGAAACCGTAATATAGAAATGGTAATTCATGCTATTTTAGCCTCCCGCCTGGATTAGTGCAACTCACTTTTGGCTGGAATTAGTCAGACTTCCATTTCAAGGCTTCAGCTAGTCCAAAATGCTGCTGCCAGATTATTAACAAGTACGAAGAAACTAGGGCACATCACCCCAGTTGTAGCCTCCCTTCACTGGCTTCCCATTCATTT
Organism: Pseudamia nigra; assembly: GCA_029823295.1. Taxonomy (NCBI): domain Eukaryota; kingdom Metazoa; phylum Chordata; class Actinopteri; order Kurtiformes; family Apogonidae; genus Pseudamia; species Pseudamia nigra. Next base: position 4,365 of record JAQQAE010016146.1, read on the forward strand.
CTGAATCCATTTTAAAATTCTTTCATTGGTTTTTAAGTCGTTAAATGGCCACGCCCCTTTTTATTTATCTGACCTGCTGCATTCATATACCGCTTCTCGTTCCATCAGGTCATCTGACCAGATGCTTTTAGTCATTTCAAAGCTGCAGAGGAAACTTAGAGGGGATTGAGCATTCTCAGTTCTGGGTCCTAAACTCTGGAATGAGTGCCTCCAGTTGCTGTCTTTAAATCTCGCTTAAAAACACATTTAGATTCACAGGCCTTTGACTGAGAGGGACACGCTGAAAATGCATTTAGTTACTTTAGTCTGTTTTTAGTTGTTTTTTATTTGGTTGTTTCTTTTTTATTTTCTGTGAAGCCCCCCTTGTATCTTTTACTATCCTGGTTTTTATTTCTGTCTGCATTTGTCTTTTATGTCTATTTGATTGTACAGCACTTTGGTCAGCCATGTTGTTGTTTTTAAAGTGCTCAATAAATGAAGATGGTATGGTATGGTATCCTTCCAGGCTCCATCCACTCTACTGCTCTGCTGCCTATTTTTCCCTCTTCGATTGCCAGTTGTAGTTTCCCAGTGCTCACCTCAAGCCTCTTTCTGTCAGGATCTGTCCCGTTGGTGCCCTCTGTCTGTCTCTGTGTTTGTGTGTGTGCAATTATCTGTTTCAAGTGCTGTTTTTCCCTGTGCTGGTTCTAGGCAGAGACTCACACCTGCAATCCATCTACTCATCAGTCACAGTGTATTTATTCCGGATTCATCCAGTCAGCATTTGCCAGTCTGACCACTTAACCTGCATGGTATTGAGCGCACGTTGTTCCTGTTCTGATTCCAGTGTGATTATATGAGACTTACCTGCTGAGGCCAGACCTCAGCCTCCTCTAGCCACCTGTTTCCAGGTTGTTCTCCCATCCAGCTTGGTTTCCTCCGACCCAGTCTCCTGTGTTGTATGTCCTGCTCCGTTCCTGTTCCTCCCGTCCAAGTCTTCACCATTGATTTCCTTGTCAATGCCACATCCCCTCACCAGAGCACCCTGTCACCTCCTTGCCTGAAACACTTTGCCTGCACGTTTGTAAGTAAACTCACTGTAGCTGACTCAGCACTGTTGTCCGTCTCCTCCATTGACACTTTCTTCGTGTTTTGCTTGAACTGTTGTTCTTACAATTTCACCCAAAGCCATTTTTCAATAGTGCCTCACTCTGGGAAAACAAACAGGTACGTACACTATATTTATTACAAATTGAGATGAAAAATGTGGGCATTTATACCTATTGGAATGCACTCATTTCTCTCTGTACTTTTAAACATTCTCAGGTTTTAGGCAATGGCATTTACTTGTGTGTGATTGTTACAAAGAACTGAATCACAGCTTAGCTATGATTCAGTTTTCTGTCATTCATGGAGGGGTACCAACAATTTTATCCATGTCTGTAGGTTACAGTTTTATTAATTTCTTAAGATTTGGGAGAAGGGTTCGCGTAAAGGGTAGACAGAAAATGGACAAATGAAACTGAAAGCACATGAAACTGGACTTCAACCCTGGTGTCCTGGGTAGAAGAGTTAAAGTTCTTGTGATGGTCATTCAAACAGTAGCGGTGGCTAAGATGTAGGCTAGTGTTGGCTCACAGAGGAATGTATACAGTTAGAATAAACCTGGCAGGTGATAGTCAAAGTCTCAAGATGAAGGGCGCAATATCTGTCAACAATTTGGCCCTGTGAGCACCAGTAGTTAACAGAGACCAGAGTCATATTGCATTCTCTCCAGTGGATGGTGCATCTTGCCAGCTGCACAGCCATGTTGGGGTCCCAGGGTGCAGGTTTCACTCATGATCATCACACAGAAGTTGCAGCAAAAACTTCTGAGTTACAGAAGCCTGCATTTCACACCAGCCTCAACTGGACTTCTATTGTTTACAAAGAACAGCAATGAAGCTATGTAGCTAAACTTCTCCCCTTGCCCTGGAAACTCCAGATAAGGTAGTCAATTCTGGAAGAGCGCTACCCACTCTTTAATCTTGTGTTCAGAAATAATTACCATTTTGAGTTATGAGTGCAGAGCTAATCTAGACGTACCCAAGGTGAAAATTAAATTGCTAAAAATTACTTTTCTTTGTTGACCATGATGACCACCCCTTCCACCCCCTACTAAATTTGTGCCTCTCTTAACAACCATGATCGTAAATGTCCTGCAGAGTGTATCCACTGCACATGAAAAACAAAACGCGTATCTATATTAAACACACTTTGAAAGCAAAATACCTATAGTATTTTTACACATGGCAGGCTGAGTGGGCTCTATCAAGGACATTTATAACACTACACAGTGGATTAGCGAATGAGCTGTATGAACCAAACATTTTCCATTTTCACTCCCATTGTGCAAAGTGATTAGTGTCCGAATAATAGTTTAATTAGAATTGTACTTGATAGAGATGCAGACCCACACGACCCCACTCGGGCTCAAATTTGGTGGTCCTAGCATTGACAATAAAGTCACTATATGCCAAAGCTAGTCGCAAACTTTTATGACCTTGTGGCCTTGACCAATATACACATTGGCTCATACCAAGGTCAACATGTATGCACCCACTTTGTGCGACTCATGTTACAACTTGAAACAATGATAAATTGAAAGAGGATGTTTTTGCCGACCAAAAATGTCTAAGTAAAGCTGATTGATTCGGCTGTTTCAAGTATACAGTGAATCTTGGTAGTTTTAGTGTTCATTTTGGAATTTTGAGATTCTTGAGCATCTGGTTTTATGTCTTTATCTGCAAACCTCTGTTCTGTTTTCCTATAGTAAATCCTGCCCATGCTTTTTAGGTGATATCCTTAAGCTACACTTGGGTATGTGCACTGTTTTTGTTTTTTACACCATTTTGTTCGAGTATTTTATAAAATGGGTCCTCATGGTACAGTATTTGAATTTTGCTGTGACAAAAAATTTGCAAAAATAGAAAATTGTCACCTTGTGCTGCTTTTTTTCAATAAGAAATGAATAAAACTTCCTTGGGTGAAATAAAACAGGACTCAGTCTCCAGTCTTGTCCACCCTTCATTAGGTCGGTGTGGGAGCAGCAGCCAGTTCTGCAGAAAGCAGCCAGGAGGATGTTCAGTGATAACCAATCAGTCAGAAGGCTCCACACCACAGAAAGCAGGAGAACCAGTGGGTGTGTTGACTTTTATGGATTCCATGAGTCAAATTACTGATAATAGGAAAGAAGGAGACACGGAAGTCAAAGAGATGTTTCAGGTGAGATTACATGAAATTGCCAGGGTTTCATTTGGGACAAACAGTGGAATCCTGCAATCAGAGAATGTCAGATGAAGCATGAGCTGTCTTGAAAAACATGAAGATCAAAGTCAGCATTACCAGCAAAATACTAGGGCTGTACTGAAAGTATTGCAAAAGTGGGCAGAAGTTTTTACAAAGTGAAAAAAGCAACCATATACATCACAATGAGCACCGGTCTTTGACTGTAAATCACATTTAGAACCGAGCTTCAGTGATTAAGGACACAGTCCGTCATTTGCCCTTGTCTTTCATATCGACTGCACAGTGGCGTGAATTGTTAGGTAGCTGAAATTAAAAATCCTGAAAATCTGCGCAATAAGACTACCCTTATAAAGGGTTTATAAATGGTTTACAGTTGGGTTACTAATGAGGTTGTGTATGGTTTAAGTCATTAATGAACTCCTTATAATACAACTCTTATGAAATACCATCAGAAATCATGACCTGGTTTTTGCCAGCTAATGAGCTTATACTTGTTCTCTCAAACCTCTAATATCCATTTATTCAGATGTTTTTTCATCAGTTAAATTTCCATCACATTTTTGTGCACTTCACCTCTGTAAAGAGTTCTGGCTAAATAGTTTTTTTTATTTTTTTTTTAAATCAAATTATACATGTATACAAAAATTGCAGCACTTGATCTTGCCAAGTAGTGAGCCTTCATCAGTGTATCACATGTCTTACAACTCATAATTCATAAAATATTTATAATGTAATAAACTCCTTACAAGCTATTTATGAACCCTCTTCCTAAGGATTGTCTTATTGTAAAGCAACACCATTAACACAACTGATGACGAAATGTGAGGAATTTCTTTGAGGAGAATAATTTAATACAATGATGAACATTTTTGTGGTAAATCTGACTCGTTCATCCTCTTGCAGCCAAATCCTGCCAGTTTTAGTATCAATGTTGTATGGAAATCACATCAGTGCATGCAGTAGCACAAGTGCAATAGTTCCTTTCAGCTTGATATTATTGTAGGACAAATGTGTCATACGAGAAGGTATTTTCAAAGAATAACATGTACTTGATCTTTTTTATTGTCTTGTGTACATCACTTGACCACAGCACATTTTTCAAGAGCGGCTGAATAGTCTCGACTACACTTGTCAACAGTGATTTGTCTGACCTCAGCTGATAAGAGAAGAGAAAAAGACATCAGGTGTTTTTATCTTTTGATATGCCTGCTATTCTCTTCATTGGGATCAAGAAGTCTGAGTTCTGGTCTGAGCGATGACAAAGTACAGTGCTTATGTACAAACACAATATGTTGTCATTCATCCAATCTCCTATTTGAGCTATCAGCCTCGTTCAGAGTTGAATTAATCCAGCATAAACAGTGAACACAAACCTTGGAGAGGACAGACAGGAAACTCCAGACATTTTCTCAAGCGATCAATCATATAGGCTATTAAGCGAGGCGGCAAGCCACAACCACGGTCTGTCAGCTTCAACACATCTCAGGCAAGATAAACAACTAAATGAGTGCAGAGGGAGAAGACAGGACGACACCAAGGGATGGTCTCAATGGCCAAGTTTGTTGTGACCGGAGAGCGTGGTCATACAGAGATGAAGCCTCTATGCACAGTCATCTGTGTATGACACTCCTGATGTAATGTGGAGATTTCTTTTTTTTTTTCTTGAGTGGCTTTCAGGCTTCACATGACTTTCTAGGAACAGATGTCTGTGTGCAGACAAACTCCTATCCAAAAGCAAACACGCAGATAGAGGTAGACAGTTTTTCTATTCAGTACTACATTCTATCATTTCACACATTGGACTAATAGACGGAATATTACCTATAGCCATACAAAAGACTTATTTCTAATCGGTTATTACTGGGAACTCCACCGTGGCAAAAAGCCTCCATCCCCCAGATTAAAGAGCATGATTAATGCCCTAGTGTTCCTTGGACTAATCTTAATCAAAGGACATTAAAATGTACAGTTCTGTCATGCAACACAGTGCCATAAGTTTTGAGGGTTCGTCCAACTGGCATGCTGACAGCGAAACACTCGCCAAACCCCAACGCCGTACTCACCACCTGCCTGATGCAGTGTAAACAGATTCATCTGTAAAGAGGACACTTCAACAACAGACCATCGAATGTTATCCACCTCAACAAGGTTTCACTCGTAGACAAAATAGAGGTAACAATGGAATTGTGACATCTAATTTATTTCCAACGCATGCCAAGAAAATGTCCCCTGCACCAGTACACCACCACCAGCCTGTTTGTGTCAAATACTGATCCTACCATCTGAACATCACAGCAGTGACCAAGACTCATTAAAGAAGGCAGCGTTTTGCCATTTTTCTACTGGATACATTTATTAGATTTACTGCCTCCATAAACTGGAGGTGGTCTTCATGACAGCCAGTTTCATCAGTTTTTGGTGATTTTTTTTTTTTTTGTTTTTTTTGTTTTTTTTTGGCAACTGCACTCGGGGACATGTTCAAAGATCGTCAGATTTTTTGAATTTCCTGACCATCATTTCTTAAAGTGTTGATCGACTGGCTTTTTTCTTTACTGAACTGAGTGTTTATGCCATAATATGAATTTGACATTTGAATTTGAATTCAAATGTCAAATGAATTATGAATTTGAATAGCACAAATAGGGCAATTACCACTGTACCCACTCTTCCCCACTTCCTCTTCCTCCCTCGTCCATAAACATTAAGAAATGGCACAAATGAACTCGCCTCTAATTCATGAATCTGAAAAGTGTTCCAGGTATCTACTGTACCTATTGAGTCTGATCAGAGAATGCCATCAGTTTGCAACAGTGTCGTCAAAGCAAAATGTCACAAGAATTTACAGCATGTTCTGGGCTGTCAATCACTTTAACAACTATTCTTTCACAGTTTGAATGCCTTCAGTTTTAATGTGCAATGTTGAAATGACAGGACTAAAGAGAGAAATCACTGAAGGAGAAGGTGCGTCCAAAGTTGTATTACTGTCCGTACCCCAAAAGTAAACTTAAACACATCTTATTTCTTATCTGGAGTTAAAATACCATTGTCACACCCATGTGTCCATTCAGATTTTCTTCAACAGTTTGGAAACTTTTTATTTCTCCGACCCAGCCTTAGTGAGGACACTCACTGTCAAATCCAGCTGGCACTGACTCAAAGAGGCCTTCAATGCGGTTGAGGTCCGGACTTTGGAGTTCCACACCTACCTGGTAACATTATTCCTTGGAGTGTGTTGTTAGGGTTCACCATAACACTGAAACGGGAAAGTGCAAGTACCAGCTTCCAGAATTTTGGGACACAGCAATTAGGTAGCTATTAGATAAAAGTATCATTTCAGATCACATCCCTGTGATGGCAAGTTCTCAACGTTTAGTGATTATGCAGACTGCACAGGCATTAGAACACATCCCAGCTCAAATGAATGGCAGTCAATAATTTTAAATGGTACACTCAAACATTTACAGACAGGAAGTAAATGCATGCAATTTGCTCTTAAGTCTTAAATTGTTTTTGAGAAGCAACAAGACACATTCATTTATTTCAGTGACTTACTTTATTTGTTTTGTGGTTCACTTTGCTTAGACGCACAGAAAAGCCTTGTCACCAAATAATAAATCACATAAAACTTGTGCCCACACTGAATGATGCAGCATTTTTTGCAGAACTGTAAACATTCCAAACATGGAGTTATTCTCTGGGGACATGGAGAGGACTGTCTTTAACAAGTCTTTGCTTTGCTTAAGCCTGAAGGGCAGATTTCGGGGGAGGGGGGGATCCTAGAAATCTTTGCAACAATACTTCTAAAGAATTCCTATTAATATTTAATGCATCAGTGTATTAAGTTTCAACCAAATAGAGCCTCTTAAGTCCCATAAGGTAAGATACAAGATGCTGTAATTATGTGTCACAAGATAAACATTTTGCATTTTGAGGCTTTGCTGTTTGTTCATTCATTTTCTTGGCTATTTTGTTCAGTTTTGTGTTTTTGGGGGGGGGGGGGATTATGTTCCACTGGTCAATTTTGATCCTTCTGCTTTCCCTTCCTTTTTGGTCCTAATTTTTGTTTTTGGAACTGTTTTTGCTTATTTTCCTGTGTACTTTTATGTGCTAATTTTTGTTTTTTTTTTTTTTTTTCTAAATACCGTATTTTCCGCACTATAAGGCGCACCGGATTATAAGGCGCACTTGCGTCATGCATCCACCAGATGGCGG
>JAQQAE010016147.1:0-11843 GCA_029823295.1 Pseudamia nigra
TCCGGTGCGCTTTATGTATGGAAAAATATTAAAAATGTGACATTTTTGGAGGGTGCTCCTTATAATCCGGTGCGCCTTATAGTGCAGCAAATACGGTAGTGTCAACATGTTACAACACACGTTTCATTCTTCAGTTCTACGTATCTGATTATATTTTACATTTATATCAGTAACATACATAACCATGTCCGCATGTGAATTCTGACACACGAAGTCAGTTTAATTTTGTTCAAAGGAGACGAGACATGTATGTTAAAACCTGAGATGTACATGTCGGTGGATATGAACATACACTACACATTTCAATGTTACCTTAGTGGGAAGTGGACGATGCTGTCCAGTTTCTCTCTGGTAAATTTGGTGTAGGAGAATCTCTTCAGGTGGATGATCAGAACCTCCGGCAGAGACCACAGGTCCAGCTTCTTAGTGGCCAACTGGTGTTTCCTACACACTGGACAGTACCTGAACACACCACAGAGGGCTATTACACACCGGACAGCACCTGTCACGGATCACCATGGTATGTAGTGTAGTGGTGGTGATTTCTCTTTAAATGCCGTGTATTCACGTGTGTTACTGCGCATGTCACTGTGTGTGTTACTGTGCGTGTCGGGGTGTGTTTGTGTGTGTTACTGTGTACGTTACTATGTGCCACTGTGCGTGTTCATGTGTGTTACTGTGTGTGTCACTGTGTGTGTCACTGTGTAACTGTGCATGTTACCGTGTGTGTTCATGTGTGTTACTGTGCTGTACTGAGTGTGGCACTGTGTGTGTATGTTACTGTGTGTTGCAGTGTGTGTTACTATGTGTTACTGTGCATGTTACCATCATGTGTTTTCATGTATGTGTCACTGTGTGTGTTACCATGGGTTTTCTTCCTCCAGCGTTTCCACAGTGGTGAACAGCTCGATACACTCCTGGAGTTGAACCGTCGTCTGCTGCTGAGGAACCTCCATACTGGCGTGTTTCACAAATTTCTATAGAAAACATCAAACTGTGTAAATACAGTGTCTTCTCGTTGCATTAGAACCTCTCAGTGTTGTAGATGACATATTAAACATGGATGTTGCCCAGATGGAGATATGTACTGTTCACACTGACCTCAGCTTCAATTTCATTGTAGAACCTCTTCTTCATGTCGGGGTCCCAATCAATGGCCACGTAGGGCTGAGCTGAACACACACACCCACCGTTAAAACCATTAAACTAAGACCACCATTATTTAAATGCATTTGACCCATAGCCATAGACTTACAGCTGAAGGACACGGCGCTGTCCCCCTCTCCTGTCCCCCTCTCCGTTGTCCCGTTGGAGTTCACCGCCTGGATGCTGAACAAACGCTTCTTTTTCCTCCGACATGTCTTTTGCGGTTGCTCATTGGTCGTCGGGTTGGGAGAACACGCCTCCTCCTCTTTGTCTTCTTCTCCGTCTTCATGGGCGGGGTCTATGTCAGTGCAACTTGAGTCCACAGCTTCAAGGTTGTTAGAGCCACAGAGAGCCTCCCCTTCCTCCTCTTGCTGGTTCTCTGCGCCGTTATTGGTTGCGACACCATCTCCATTTTCCAATGAGGTCTGTGTGTGGTTCAGGTCAGGGCGGGGCTTGGTGTAGGATTCTGACTGGCCATTTGCTGATCCAACAGCATAGCAGGGCTCAGAGTGGGAGGGTCCAGGTTGTTCCACACTGTCCTGATCCTCATCTGATGAAAAACAAGAGACTCAAGTAAGAACATGTTCAATAATAGTGAAATATGTAGCTTTAACTTGGCAGTCTCCATGGCAATTACAGCAGAGGGTCATGGGTAATATAATATTTAGAAGCAGTGACTATTTCTGATTAAGATGAAAGAAAAAGAGGAGATCAGTGGAGTGAGTATAGATCCCTGAGGAACACCACATGACTCAAATGTGCAGGTTATCCATGTCATGTGCACTAACGCGCCCCATATCATCAGACCACAGGACAGCTAGTCCACATTAAATGAGCTGTGTCGTAAGACATTTCTTTACCGTCGCTGATGCCATTGGTCTGTGTTTTGTACAGTTCTTCGACATCCACATCCTCCTCTTCTTCCTCTAACTCCTCCGAGGGGTCTGGAGGTCGGACATATCTCCTGAAAACAAACAAACACCCGTTAGAGTGTCTCCTTTCACACTCAGATCATCTTAGGTGTGGGTTTTTCTTACGCCAGTCTCCGCAGGAACAGGTGGTACAGCGCCTCCTGGCTGCAGCTGCTGCGTGGCACGTTCAGAAGCAGCGGGTGTCCGAACAGTGACGTTCCATAGGAGCTGCTTCCCGATCCGTAGTCTCTGTGGTAGGAACGCTCTCGGAGATACAGGGCCAACAAGACATGGTCCTCCTGTTGCTGCTCATCCAGTACGCTCAGCTCATACCTGGAAAATGAAAACACAAAGAGAGGGACACAAAGAGACATGTCTATAAGAACTGTCTAAGCTGTGATCAATATGCCCCCTATTGTGATTTGTATTTGAGGAAAGGTCACAAACCTGGCTGACACTATCACCCAAAATTAACAAAATAATTTAAAGGCAAACAGAAGTCACTAAAAGTAGCAGCAAAATAACAATAAAATGAACCAATGAACACAATGACACATCACTGTCCTTGTCACATGGACTATTGTGGATAAGTCAGTGATTATGTCTGATTTGATAAACTTGTAACAAAACACCATATAAAATTCTATAGGCATGTTACAACGTGCCATAAGAACGCGGGTGGATATGTCTGCAGCTAAAGGGATTTTTGCGATTTATCTTTAAATATTATATTTCACCGAAGAATAAAAGAAAACTCCATTCTTCTCAACCCCAAAAATACCTTTGGTAACAAAACTAACAAAATCAACAGATTCTCAGTCAAAATGAACTTGTATTTGCAATATGTATTCAAAACAAAACCACAAACTCCACTCAACTGAAGACGGGCGGCGCAGCCCCACATACTTAACACAGACATGCAGGACAAATCCCTCACCCAGCCCCGTATTTCCCCTCCCCAGCAGTCCCGAATTAAAAGTCCCCCAACATTCCACTCAACCCAGAGTCCAGGCCTTTCTACATATTTAATCCCGGGGAGTCCACAGACACGCATGTGGAGTGGGAATGCCACCACAGAGCAAAAAAAAAAAAAAAAAAACCACACCGTTACCTCACCACATGACCCGTTAGTGTCCGGTCACGATTCCAGATTCCTCTTCTGGGTAGTGCAGATACATCCATCGGAGCAATAAAGCACAAAAAGGGAATAATATCCTCTCTGCTGCAGTCCTATCCAGGCCGCTAAACTACCGAACACCGTCTGCTTCCCAGGACCCCCCCCCAACCCATGTCACCTTCCCTTATATCACCTCAGGCGTGTGTGTGAGATAAAAAAAATAATAAACAACAATGCAAACCTGAGGGTAACCGGTAACAGTGACAAAAATAACAACAATGTTGATGAGACAATCATACTTTAGTCCAGGTTAAATCTGTTCCCCCAACTTTGGCAACACTCACTCAATGGACAACCATTATAAACTGCGCAGCTTGAATTTCAGTCTGACTCCCCTGTTCTTTTGCTTTTCCTTACAGTCAGGAAACAAAGCAAAGACGTGTGGAGCTCTTACACAAAGATGTCGTCTCGGTCCAGGATGCAGCTCAGAGACTCATCAGCGTTGTAGATTTTATAGAAGCGATGGCTGAAGACGTCAGCGACAACCATCTGGAATTTTAAAAAGAAAATCACACACGGGGGTGAGAAACGAGTCAGAGCCGATTCACACATTAGATATTTAAACACCAGCAGCTGGATGTAACGAGTCTGCCTCATGTTTACAAAAAATATCAATCTGTAAAAGCATCTGCAGAAGTGGATCCAACGCTGACCATCACTGTGGTTCGGTTTTTGTTCTATTGCTTTGATTTAATTATGTGTTATGCACAAAGTGCCTGAACCATCACAGGTTTATTAGACACCACAACACAGAGGCTTTATTACGAGGTTGATTTTACATTTTAGTCATAAATAAAACATCCTGCCTTATTTCCCAGGATTTACAGATGAAACTTACAAGAAAAGGTTTCCTCTGAAAACAGAACTCTACTTCAGCATCATTTAAATGATATAAGTAGGGCTGAGTGATATGGCCTAAAAATAAAATCTGTGATTTCTTCACAAAAAATTCAAATTACAAATTTTTCCAATTTTTTTCCCTACTTTAAAAAAAATAAGTACAAATGACAAGAGACTCAAAATAAGTTTTACTTTTATTTTATCAAAAACCTAATAAAAGTATTTTCTATCTCCATCCTGGCATTAAAGTGCTCTTCTTTTGTTTTAAAAAAAATACACTTTGTAGTTTGAACAGAGACAGACTTGTTTACATTCACACTGAAAGATGAATATGGTACTGAATTTTTAACCATGTGCAAAGTGACCGCTACGGCGATCGCTTTCCATCGTGTACCTTTCTTATCATATGTTGTACTGTACCCTGGGTAAATGATTCCACCGCAGTAGGCTGCTTTTAAGTTAACGAGTTTGTTGGTTGTACAGTAGTGGTCTTAAGTGAATGAGTTTGTTGGTTGCAGCAGTCTTTTAAGTTAAAGAGTTTGTTGGTTGTAAGGGTCTTTTAAGTTAAGGAGTCTATTGTTTTAGATTCTGAATAAGTTTGTTGTCTTTTGTTTCAATGGGTTTTAGACCAACTTTACATTGCTCACTCACTTGTTCCACGTCTTTCGTCTCAAACTCAAACCAGTTCCAAACCACCAACGATAGTTTTCCTTTTTTAGGAACAAACTTGTGTCTCTTGTTAGCAATACCATGCTGTTGTTATGCATTGCATCTGTGTTAAGGAAACATGCAGGAGGGAGAAACTAGGAAAGCTCCTGGGGGCCAAAGGTGCACTATAGGAAGGAGAAAAAAACTCAAATTTTTTTTTTTTTTTTAATCGTATGGAACAAAATCCTGAATTAATGGATAAAAATCAATATATGGCCCAGGCCTACATATAAGCAAAAGAAATGTTCACAAAACAAAGATATTTTCGTAAATAATACAGTTGTTAAATCCTCATAAGGAGTAGATTCAAAACAAACGTGAATTTAATTTTAAACGTCTCCTGAATCTCACAATAAACTCAGCCTACGTTCAGTCTCTATAGCTAAAATTACTCACAATCACTTTCATGGTCAGTCTTCGGTTCAGAGAATATTTCCTCAAATGTCTCGTTAAGAAAAAATTCACATTTAACATATCAGACTGATGATCAGAACATTACAAACTGCTCCTTTAACTGTCAACCACTGGCTGAATGTGTTCTCTGCTGACTTCACTATGTGGTATTGGAAGCTGGGTGTATGCATCATTTTCTGAGGTTGACCTCTGACCTGTGTGGCGAGGACATTGGTCATTTCCGACAGAGCTGAACACAGGTCGGACACTTTTCCCGCTTTAGGGACGATGACGCGACGCTGCAACAAACACATAAGTCACTTATCAATAATAATGACAGGGTGAATACTTCTGTACGTGTGCAGCCGTGGACAGGTACCTGAACGGGTTTAGCGTACGGGTCGAGGGACACAAAGAAGACCTCCATGACACGCTCTTTGCTGACGGGAAGCGGGATGCTGAGGTAGCAGAAGGGGTCGAAGGTCACGGAGACTTTGTGACACTCGGGACAAACGAGCGTAGACTTGAAGAGGCCGTGGAAGGTGTCGACGATCACTGAGTCGTTCCTCCGGCGGTGGTTACGCCACGCCTCCTCCGCCACTTCCTGCGGAGAAGAGGAAGCAGCAGAGTGAAGACAGAGAGGGTAAGAGACACACCTGGACTCAAGAGACAGGACATAGACGTGTGGATGTCCAACCTTCAAATAAAAGCATATTTGTAATAGTTAAGACAATAAGACACAAAAAACTTAACACTGAATCTGACAAACTTATTTTGTTCACTGTGATTGAATCAAATGAATGTGTAAAAAACCATGAATAGGAAAAATTAATCAAGGAAATGAACAAAAGTTTATGAAAATAGCAGAAAAAAAAAAAATCAGAAAACCATCCACAACTATAAAAATTAAAATCTGTGAAGAGACTGTGTGGAATTAATGAGTTAAAATAGTTGAACTTATCGAGTAAATTTGGTAACAAATCATTTTGTTGGATATGTGCAAAGCTCTGATGATGTTTCAGGTGATATTTATGCAAAAATACAGAAGATTCTCCAGGGGGCAAAAACTTATGACCCTACTTGTCAATCATTCTGGTTGCTATGGTGTCTGTCCAACGACATGCACTGTGTCTGCTCACCTGACTGACAGTTTTAATCAGTGACAGACTGAAAACGAGCCGTTACCTACACCTCAAACAGGTGCTTTTAATGACCAACCTGTTGCTCAAATCTCCCACATCTTAACACCACCACAACCACAAGGTTTGCCTGAATGCAGAGATACCAAATTTATGTAAGTTAAGTGGAAATTGTATTCACGTGGGCGAGTTAAAAAAACAGAAGTGATCTAGGACTTTTCAGAAATGTCTCCTCCTGTTTATAATGGGATTCAGTGCGTCAGTTGGTTGTACATCCTGTCATGAAAAGGGTCACCATTTAAATTCTGAGTCAGAGTTTTTTTTAAGCATATTGTGTGAAATTAGACCAGTGTTGTTACTATTTAATGTAAAAATTATTTATGTAGTGTGAATGGTCTCAAACACAGTTTCAGCAGAAATTTCTCTGATAATTTCAGAGCATTTCTCCACTCAGTGGAAGAGAACAATAGTGGGATTGCAGTCATGCAGCATTCCCACTAATAAATGTAATATGAATGAGATGATAAAGAACATGATTAAAAATTAACAAAGTTATTGCGAATCATTGCTATTTTGCTGTGGCGACCCCATAGGGGAGCAGCCGAAAGGAGAAGAAGAAGAAGATGATTGAGACAAAGAACAAAAAAGATAAAACAATTTTAAAAATGAAATAAATGAACGACAATAATACAATAAAAATTAACCTAATCAAGTGGTATAAATACAAATGTCTGTGTGTGTGGGGACATGTGACCTGGTCCGGCCGGCCATCGGCGTCTCGCAGTTCGATGTACTCCTTGTTTTTGACTCGGTTCAGGTCTTCGTGGAGTCCGTCCAGGAGGAAGGACAGCAGCTCCTGACTGTCATGTTGTTGGTATCCGAGGAACTGAGAGGCGAAGTGACCCACCTTCGTCTGGGCCAAACAAATGATAAACACGTATGTGTGGAGTTGCGGTCCCGTGAGTCTGATGGTTTTAAACGGTGACGTGTTCTTACCTTAAAGACCCTGGGGACCACCGAGTAGTGTCTCCCCGACCACATCTGTTTGATGACGTCAGCGTAGGCCTCAGCGATCTCCCCCTTCATCCCCAGAGGGTTGGTGAAGTTCAACTCATCCAGGTACGAACTCCGTAAGAAGTACTCGGTCAGAGGAGGGGTGTTACTCAGACACTGAAACATACGTTCATATTCATCTCACATCACATTGATGAGATTCAGACCCTGTCTTCAGGTGTTTGTCCAGCACTCAGGGTGAACATTTCTTCACTGAGTATTCTCACACACAAGTCACATGGAACTCTGTGGGAGTCACTGAATGAACATTGCCCCCAGTGGCTGATGGGGGTATTACAGGTTTAACTTGTTTCCACAACGTCCTCTACACAGCCCTGGTCTAGGAACACTGGTTCAATGCTTCAGAGATTAAAGTTTTTACTGATTTTCTTGATTGATAAAGTGTTTAAAGCCCAACAGTCCTGAGTTCCCTTTGACCTGAGTGTGTGTTAAAATGCTCTACTGTCTCAGCCAGGAGTTCTACTGTTAATTAAGGACTCAGCTGTTTTTCTGTGGTCAGGGACACATGGACATTCATACCTGCAGGGCTGAGTTCATGAAGCAGGTGTTCCCCAGGTTGGTGAGCCCACAAACTCCTGGTTGACCCTGGTACGAGTCCTGATCCTCCACCGAGTTCCTCCTGAAGACCACAAGAACCACAGTGGAGCAGGGTTAACATGTGCCCTGACTGGAGGAGGAGGAGGAGAAGGAAGATAAGAGGAAGGAGAAGAGGAAGACGAGAAGGACGAGAAGAAGAGGAAGGAGAAGGAGGTGGAAGAGGAGAGGAAGGAGGAGGATGAGGAAAGGAAGGAGAAGGATGAGAAAGAGAATTAGGAGGAAGAGAAGGAGGTGAAGGAGAAGAAGCAGAGTTGTCCTAGTTCTTTTGAGTAGCCTGATGAACAAAGTATCCTGCACCGACATAATGTTGAGTAAACACCATACTGAATGCGTCACTGTGCACCAATGGCAACGGAAAATGTTGAAAAATGGGTGTCATTTGCTTCTAGTACTTAAATGATGTGATTTTTATTTTTTTTATAACTTATAGTATTACCTTAAGTTTGAAGAACAGTCCACATGAAAATGTCACTTTACCAGTCACATGGAACTCTATGGGAGTCACTGAATGAACACTGCCCCCAGTGGCTGATGGGGGTATTACACTTTACACGTTACATTTTCATGGAGACTTAACTTTTGAAAATGTTGAAAAAATAATCTGTGCTAGTGATTAATTTTATGTTTTATGTACATTTTCATGTTAGCTGGACCTGTATTACGTGTCCTGATCTCTTCATAAACTTTGTAGTTTACCATGTGCCTTGTAACATAACTGCATATTTAGCATAGTGTTGTGTTTTTGTGGCTGTGGAAATTTCATTAGTTTGTAGCTTGAGCACTTATTCAAACTTACACACTGAATTTGTTGGTGATGATTTAATTACAAATATTTGAAAAAAAATGTCCAAACCTGCACAACTTATGTGAGATCATAAACATATCCTTATGGGATCCTAGGCCCGAGGCAGATATGAGGAAAAAAAATAACTAGAACATTTGCAATCTCTGAAGAGACTGCATGGGACTGCTGACTCAAAGATTTGAAGTATTATGAAGTGTTATGATGAACCACACTATTCAGTGGCGAAATAATCAAAGGATTGAAGGCAAACTTGCCTTTGATCCACGCAGCGTTGCCATGGTAACCACATGGCACTCTAGTGTAGTGATCACTGACGTGTGGGTTTTTCAGGACCAGTGCCAGTATCAGTACTTAAGGAGGCCGATAACCGACATTTGAAGCCGATATTTATTTGCAGTCAAAGTGTAAAAATTGGTGTAGAAATACAAACACTTCTTTTAAATGCTGAAAGCATGTTTTTAACCAAACAAATAGAAAATAAATGGATCCTAGTCTCACAAGTTATTGTAGTAGTCGTGAGCTGTAGAGTTTTTCATGTGACTTTCACGTAAACACACACACTATTCTCCACACTGTACATACATTCTACCCGTTGCTAATACATCGTCTGCTGAGCATTTACAGCCAGACTGGTGAACTAATGTCATGGTGAAAACTAATCAGCCTCCACCTTAGCGTGCTTCCCTACAAGAAAACAAGTGAATTGATTGAGTTTTTTTACGCACTCTCTCTCAATCACACACACATGCTTTACTATCATGGATTGTTTGTTGATGTCATCAGAAGCCTTCGTTCAAGTAATTCACAGACATGTCGGGAGGTACTAGGAGCTAACAGAGCTGCTGTTAATGTTTACTCAGCTCTTACGTTATTCTGCTGCACACTGTAACATTAGTAGTAGTTGTGAGATACAGAGCACTGGGATGTTTATTACAACTTCGGGAGAGTTTTCTGCATTTACCTTCGACACATGTTTGCTCTCCGGAGCTTCTCCACATGAGAAAACTTTTACCTCTCCGCCGTGTATGTGTGGCTCTGCCACTTACGCATACTGTGGCTTGCTTAACAATCAGACGGCGTCGTGGGCGGAACAATGCTGGAGACAGAAGTGGCAGGCGAGAGGGACAACAGCATCTGAGCCAAAATAAGCCAGTTTTTAATTGATTTCTTGATATCAGCCCATCAGATTTAAAAAAAACTCTGATACCGAACTATGTCAAAATTCCAAATATCGGCACCGATAATTGGCCCAGCCAATAATCGGGCGACCTCTACTCTAGTCACTAACATTCCGTTTGAGTTCTCCATTCAATTCCTACGGGAAAATTTTTGTGAAGAAAACCTAAATTATTTAAAAACTACAAAAGATAGATTTATGAAAACTAACAGCCCACATGTCCCGAAAGAGCTTGACATTATGGTGTTTGAATGGTGTGAATCAGGTGATAACTGTGCAAGTTTTAGCGGTTCAAAAAAACACAGCAATCCCAGTGATAAATAGAAAATTGTCAATCGAGAATTCTCTGCAGCTGGGTTAGATGTAACCTGAGACTCTACAGGTGCTCTCAGACATCCCTGAGAAGGAGGAGGAAGAAGAGAAGGAGAGGAAGGAGAAGGAGGAGGAGGAAGCGAAGGAGAGGAACGAGGAGGAGGAGAAAGAGAAGGAGGAAGGGAGAGGAAGGAGGAGGAGGGAGAAGAGAAGGAGAGGAAGGAGAAGAAGGAGGAAGAGAAGGAGAGGAGGGAGAAAGAAGACAAGTTTCAAACAGATCAGTCAAACACAGATTCAGGTTTTCTTACATGATCTGAGGTCTAGAACTGGGCCACGTCCCGTCAGCATTCCTCGTCTCCATGATCACCGTCTGACACACACACAGACATGTAGAGACGTGTGAGAGCTCGTCTCTGAGGCGGACAGGTATTCCACAGGTGTTTCAGTGACAGCTGTTACTACTGGGTGATTAGAGCGGTTCAGATACACATGAACAGACTCAGGGTTTAGTGTGTGATGTGTGTATAACGTTAGCGTGATGTCCTCACCATCCCTGAGCTCAGACATGCATCCAACACGCTCATGTGGACATTCCTGAGACGTTCACAGCTGCTGTCGGAGCTTTTCATCCACAGACGACACTCTGAACCCGAAGGCACCGAGAAGGAGTGACACATCACCCTCTGGATACACTCTGAACACACACACACACACACACACACAGAACATAGAGGTCAGTAAACAGAGTCACGTGACTACCATTAATCAATCATCAGCATTAAAACGGATAAATCTGAATCCTTTCATCATTTTCCACCGTTTGGCACAGTTTGATGTGACTCAGCTCCCCCTGCTTGAATCACCATCTTATCATGGTGGAGGGGTTTGTGTGTCTGAGTGATCCAGGGAACTATGTTGTTGGGGAAAATTCACCCCGATGGGGTCTCCCAACACAAACTGGTCCTATGTGACAGGTCACACTAAGAGCAATTCAGAAGACCCTTATGAAAAAGAATTTCCTGTGGACCCACCACCTGCAGGAAGTGTCATAGGAGTCCAATGCTGTATGGTTTGGGTGGCAGCTGAAGGTGGGGCCTGGGTGGTCGAGTCCCTGGCTGCCAAAGCTAGCTCCAACTGGGAGGAGGCCCTAGGGGCAGACCCAGGACACGCTGGAGGGACTGGCCTGGGAATGCTTGGGGGTCACCCAGAGGAGCTGTAAGAGGGGGGCCTCTGCTTAGGCTGCTGCCCCTGAGACCCTGACCTGGATAAGTGCAAGATATTAGATGGATGATGTGATTCAGCCTCTTGTTTTCACTCCATGTACGAGGGCTGTATTTCTGGTCCCTGTTCACCTGAAAGCTTCTAACCCTGAGTTTCCTCCTCTGACATTGTGTTCTTCTGTGTAGCGACAGCTGATCTGAACTTGCATCACTGTTTACATCAGAGTTGGTTTATCAACTGATGTTTTAGACCAGGGGTTGGCAACCTGCGGCTCTTCAGCCCCCCTACTGTGGCTCTTTGCAGCCTTGACGAAATTTCATATAAATTAAAATATATATATATA
>JAQQAE010016148.1:0-11843 GCA_029823295.1 Pseudamia nigra
GCGTTTTGCTGCAACGCGAGCGGGGACTGCAAAATTAAACCCCTCCTCGTTTAATTTTCGAGGCGGCGTATCCAGCCACTCGACGCGCGTCCTCCCGGAGATCGGGGACCGGACGCGCTCTTGTAGTGTAACTTTCCCTCATTCTGACTCCTCCCCCTAAAGGAGTCTGAAATGCCAGAAAGCGACTGAGAATCCAGTGACTATTGTCTGAATGTCTCCAGGAATGATTGAGAGAGGAGTAGTTCAGGGACATCAGAAAAATAGAAAATCACAAGACACAAGAACAGAGTGACATGAGGCTCTAAGCGAGGTAGTTTCTATTCTTCACTGGTTTTGCCATTTAGGATTTTTTTTTTTTTTTTGATCAGTCTTCTTGTATGAGTCTTCAGTTCTGAACAGAGCAATGAGTTCAGAGGTTGAAACACAATGTTTTTTATTTCCTTCAATTTTCAATAATTTTGTTCATTTTTGTGCATTGTCTTCTTGAGTATTCTGTTTATATTTTTATCAATTTTTTAAATATTTTTGTTCAGTTTTTCTGATTTTCTTCATTATTTTGTTCATTTTTGGCTTAATTTTTCATTTTTGTTCATTTTTCTTGATTATTTATAATATTTATACTCTTTTTGTTGCTTACTTTTGTACATTTTTGTTTATCTTTGCTCACTTTATTATTTGGTTCAGTTTAGCTCACTTTCTTGACTATTTTATGTTTGTCATAATTCTTCTGGTTGGTAAATTTTTGCACATTTCTTTAATTATTTTCTCCCCCTAATGTTCAGACAAAATCTACATCCTCAAATTCAAGTAATTTCAACCTCTGAATTTCTTCTAAGTGACAAAAGCTTGCATCAAACAACAACCTGCTCCCACCACAGCAAACACAAATGTAATGTACTGAACCTTTAAATATCACCTTTTAACTGTAATAGAGACCTAATAATTAGCTATTATCTCTTTATTATCTAACTATTATCATGTCATTATTGAGGTACAATGTACCATGCTACCACTAAATGAAATGTTAATTAATGCCAAAATTCACTGCACAGTGTCAGAATTTGTGTTTTCCTGCCCTCCTCAAAAATCAATAGTTCACAGTTGGCAAGCAACAAACACCTGAATTTCTTCATTAGTGTGGATGCACTAAACATGCACTGAGAACCTCGCTTATGCTGTCACCCCTCAAGCAAATACACTGTAGGTTTAACATGTCTGCGTAAGTGTTTAATCCATTTGTGTTCATGGGAAAGCAAGAGGAAGGTATCGCTTGATGAAAAACACAAATGACATACCAAATTTCCCTGATGAATTGGTCCATTTACTGAAATAAATTGAATTGATGCAAAGGATCCCAGAGGAGCAGAAAATTGTTCAGCTATGGATGAAAACCCACGTCGAGCTACAGCACCTACGAGCACTCTGGCTTATTTGTATTATGCACCAGAACTGAGAAGATGTGCTGACAGCCTCTGTTTATCCCACTTAATTAGAGAACATCCCCTTTTTCTCTCGTTTGGCGCTAAAATGTTTACTAATTAACTTGGGACAAACACAAGAACTAATGCAATTATTTAAATGAATGAATTTGATTTCCTTTGTTACTACATGTGAGATGGATGTGGTGAAATCTAACCAGCAATTCACCATAGAGACACAATTTGTTTTCCTGTCATTTTTGGACATTTGCACAAAATAAAGCCTTTATTAAAACATCACTTATAATACAATACAATAAACGTTATTCATCTCTTCATGGGAAATTCATATGACCAGCTCATTCAATAGGCATGAAAGCTTATATCATTAACAGGTCTTCATTCTTCTCAGACTTCTGCCTCCATCAACTGTGGCGTTGATGATGATGGTGGGGATGAAGGATTTCCTATAACGTTCAATCCTGCAGTGTAGTGATGCTTGTCGTCCGCTGCAGCTGCTCATCTTTCCAGGAGTTTTGGCGTCTCTGTCCAACCAAACCATGGTCTATCCAGGCATTTCAACAGAGGAGTCTGGACAGTCACTGTTCAGCAAGGTCTCACAGAAACACATGAAGCTGACCTCTCTAAACTCCTTCTGGTTCCTCACCAGCGCCTCCAACTCATCCACTTTGTTGGGTAGTGAGTTCACGTTGCCCATCAATATAGTTGGCAGAAAAGGCTTGTATCTGAATCTTCTACTTTTAACTTTGGCACCAGCCCTGGAGCCATGCAGAGTTCTTCTCAGATCCCGTGGGATTGGTTGGTAAGCTCCACATTTCCTCTGCCTCAGGTTCAGGAGCTCCTGTCTGGAGCAAATTCATCTCTATATCAATAGAAAATTGATCCCACGAAGGAAGTTCCAAAAAAGCAGTGTATATCTGAAAATTTTAAGAAAAATTGGAGAAAAAGCAGAGAGCTGTTGTCAGTTGCTGCCACCTGCACCACCGCATTCTAGAATTGTCTGAAAAGCTGATGCAGGTCCATCCATCCATCCATTTTCTACCCCTTAATCCTCGTGAGGTCATGAGTCAAAAAACAAATGCAATAATCCATGAACTGGAATGAAGAGAAAAATAATCAAGGAAATGAACAAAAGCAAAGAAAACAAGCACCCAATTGAGCAAAATGGACTAAGAAGCAACAAAATAATCCGTAAAATGATGTGAAATTGTTAATTTTGCAACAATTAACAATATGGAACAAATGAGTAAAATGATACACAACATGAAGAAAAATTATAACAAATGAACAAAATGTGCATGAAAGTTAACAAAAAGAACAAAGTAAGCAACAACAGGATGAAAATAAGCAACAAAATTAACAATACTGAGCCCTCTCGGTATTGCTCTCTAAACCTAAATCACAATGGAATTGAAGAGCTGGACCCTCAACGCAATTGACACCCTTTTTTGCTAGGAAAACAGGCTCGGGGGAGCCCACCTGCAGGATATATTAGAGACCCCTGGGACCAGTGGAAGGTAATTTGCCTTGTACCTCTGCACAATGAGAACATAGACGACTTATACTTATTTGGAACTATGATAACAGGACTTCTGCTGTTTGGTTTGAGCATTTTCCTGGTGTGTCAATGGAGGCAGGCATTCAAAGCCCCCAGAAGCTGGCCCTGCTAATTGATCAGGTGGGTAGGGCCATCACAGCTCAGCAAGGGACAATTTCTGACATGAATTGAAGGCTGGTTACCAACACAAAGTTGCTGATGGCTCTACAAGGTGCTGAACAGCCTGTGAGGGTCAGAAACACACAACTTGGACAATCAGATCAGATGGACGCATAAAGGGGGAATCACTTATCTGGCCTCAAAGAAAATATGCATATTATCTTGTATTTTGGCTCCCTTATGCTACTGGCATCAGCCAAGGTCAAGCAGCTGCAAATCCCCTGAGAGCAATGAGATTAAGTGTTCCCAACCCCCATCCACCCGCCCCCCCTCTCCTCACAGCCTCCCAGAGAGGATACGAGATGAACTGCTTCGAGGTTGCGCTCCCATGGCAGCTGCCATGGTGTTGTGTTATCAAGCTGAGACGCACTGATGGGGGACAAGTCTCAAGGACTCGACGGGCTTATATCACTTACATGCACCCAAGGACATGCATGAGAATTAAACACACACATTACCAACGCCCTCTGTTAAAGCTTTGTAAATGAATGTCGTATGCTAAATGTCTGCTGAGGTTATATTCTGTGTACCCATAATTGTGCTCCCCTTGGAGCTTAGTTCTGGTAAATGTGTTTTTTTCCTCGTCTAACCCACTGTTACCCCCCCCCCCCCCAAAAAAAAGCAGTGCGACACATGTTGCTGCAACCTCTCAATTTCATTTTTCTCTGTGCTGCTCGCAGTTGGACACAAGTGACAATACAATCATTCAATTCAATTCAAATGAACAAAATAATCCCCAAAATGAAAAAAAAATATGCAAAATAAAAAGGAATTAACAAAAAAAAAGGGCAATCTAGAAATTTTACAAATATTAACAAGCAAAGCAGCAACATGAAAAAAAATAAGCAAAAAAAATCGACAGTATTGAACTAGAACGAACAAAATAATCCACAGAATGAACAAAAAATCCACAAAACTGGGCAAAAAAATAAGTAAAATTAAGAAAATAATGTGGTAATTTATCATAAATGATCAAAAAAGAGAAAATTTACAAAATAATCTAACCGTAATCAAAATGCACACACAAACACTACTTATGCAAAGCATCCAATGTAAACAAACTTGATAATTGACTGACTTGGCATTTTAATTTGAATTAAACTTTAATTTAAATTTACACCATAGCATTTTTTATATATATTGTACTCTAAATGAAAAACATAAATTATTTACTGTCATTCTGATTTGACACAAAATCAAATAAAGATGAATGAAAATGATCAAAATAATTCACAATATTAAAAAAATACAAAAGAAATGAACAAAAAATAAACTAAATAATTGTCAAAATCATCATAAATGCCATTCTTAATAAACTAAAGCTTTTTAGAGACCCAGGCATTAGATATCATCTATAACAAAGTGCATGAAACAGAAAAGCATGAATTCAGACTGTTTAACAGGCTGTTTAATCTATATTTATCCATTATTTCATTTCAAACCATTTGTTCAAGCCATTTGTTCAGAGGTTATAAAGATGCAATAACACCCTTATTCCCTACAGATTGGGCCCTTCAAAGTCAACTTTAACCGTCCTTCCTGTGACAGAAACATGCATCTGGGTGAACAAAATGTATGTGTTTTTTTATCTTTTTGTTTGTTTGCACTGATTTGAACAGATCGTGACACATCCGTCTCTCTCCGTCACCACTTTGAGGTTGTAAAACATATGGCAGATAACCAAAAATGGCTCTGTGAGCAGATGTTGCTGGTTAACTGAAACATATTTGATCTTGAATGATTAGCGTCCATCAGAGCATTTCCTTGTTTGCTCTCCTAATGATCAGGCTGCTGTGACAGCGTGTTTTACTCATACTGGCTTTATGGGCAACTTATTCACCCACCATTACCAGTTTCAGATCACTGACGTCAGCACTGTAGGTCAATTTATGATGTGTTCAAGAGCACTATCAACTCATCTGCATGCATGGAGAATGGCATCATTAATTTAGCAACATCATAGACTTGAGAACAAACATGGGTCTCAACAGTCAGTTAAAGCTTTAGTATGATGTGTGAAACTACTGGCAATTTAACCAACAAAACCTCACACAAATCCAGAAAAACGTATTACTAGATTTCCTGCAATAGTTAACAATTCTTTAAAAACTCCCTTAAATGTTTTGAGAAATTGGTGTTTTTGTGTCAACGCATCCTATCTGAATGCAGATATGAAACCTTTTTTACACACTAACAGGATGAATGTAAAACAAGTGTATGGCTTTACTTTGCAGAATTGAGCCATTCACAATAAAATTTTATCTTAAATCTATTACACACACTATCCAAACGTGTAACGTATGAATTGGTATTCTCACTGTAAGAATTTTTTTCCACCTCAAACAGTACAAGCACAACAGGAAATAAATAGTGGCGCCATTTACAGTATATTGTGCTACAAAAGACACAGTGTAAAACTGCAAGCAGCCATAACTGACCTCACCCTCTGCTGCCATAGGCTGCATTGCTATATTTATATACAGCATTGGTCTGTTTAGGCCAGGTCGCAATCACACATAAAATTTTGTGCAGATCGGACAAAGTACCTCAGAGCAACACACTTCCTGTTCTGTTACAAGTGGTATTCACGTAGTTACCATGGCAACTCTGCTATTGTTGACATGTAGATGTGTTTATGTGTCTCATGAAACATGTAAAATTTAGTGCAGAATGGAAAAACTGCCTCAGACCACTTCCTGTTGCATGGTGAAGGTCTTGAAATTTACCAAGATCCTCAAAATTTGATGCATCGCCATAGCAACATCCTTAAAGGTTTGTCAAAATCTTTAACCGCTTTTGATCATATTTGTCTGGAGATAATCTGCATAAAATTTCAAGTTATTTGAATGAAAAGCATGGGAGGAGTTAAATCACAAAAATGGTTAAGAATTCACACAAATTTGAAGATGGCAGACTCCCTGTTGGATTGGACTCATGACCATTGTACGTTCTTGCATGCCTTGGTATAATACACATGTGCACCAACTTATGTTCATGTGCAGTATGTGAAACTTGCCCTCCATAGAGGTGTGATGTTTAGTCCCACCCAATTACAAATTCTATCAAATAAAAGCATTTTCACCAGGCTGATGGGCATGCCAAACATGGAAGTATCATCAGTACAGGAATCCAGATTAATGCTCCAACTTGACAATAATTCCACAATGATTTCCTTACTGTTTCTTTTTGTTAGACTCAACTGACACCTGGGCATGGGCAACCTGACAGCTACACCAGTCTGGCCATGCCCCCACTGTCCAATGGTCTGTGGAGGAGGGAGTCCGAGGTGTACCAGAGCATCAATGCTCCCTGATCCAAGTTAAGGGAGTCCTTGACCTGCTTCCTGATTTCTATGGCCCCTTTTATCGAGCATTTGTGTCTGTTTATGTTCAATCCAATGATTATTGCTTTGTCTCAGTCCATGATGTGACTGTTTCTTTTGCAGTGAATGGATATTGCTGATTTCAGGTTTTCTTGTTCTGCCTTTACTTGTAATGTTCTTGTGAGTCATCTTGCTGTTTCTTTGCACATTCTTTCTGGTATTCTTTTTTTCTTTTGCCTTGTGTTTCATGATTTGTGTTGAATGGTTCTCCAAAACATCTTTCGCCGGTACTACTCTCCACCCTACAAAGTATTCCCCCATAGACCACAATGATAAAAAGAGACATCTGTAGAACCTGCTGATAGGACATCTACAGCTACAAAAAAGGTTGGAATATGAAGGTTTGACATGTTTCCAATTGTCTAAATGTTCCAAAAATTTGTTTTAAACCCTGAGACATCACCTGCAATTCACAGTCTGAGCGGCCATTGGTTGAGCAGGAAGGCGCAAGAGAGGTCAGCGTAGGAAGTACTGGTATGTATGTGTGGTAATGTAGAAGCAGAAATTTTTTCATGAGTTTTCTAGCATTTGTAGGACTTTCAGGAACAAGAACAAGAAGAAACAGAACAGTTGTAGTAGGCCTTTACTTTACAGTGTATATTGACCCAAGAATAAAAATTAGGCTAAATCTCTATGGGTCTAATCATCCGATTTCATCAATGACATGTTGTACAGTGTGGAAATTAGCTTATAGAAAATCATATCCAGGTCCCCTCTTGTCCAAACCAAATGCTCACCTGTATAAATAATCTCAGTCTTTTCACATGTATCAGTGGGAAAAACAGCTGACAGTTGTGTATAGCTGGCCGCATACAGAGAAACACGACTCATCTCAACTCAACGTAACTGGAAATCGGCTTGAAGTGCAGCGGTTCCCAACCCAGAATTTTCAGTCTTGACAGCGTCCCGACAGAAATCATGCTGAGTCAACATGTTGAATCGCCAGGATTCAGTCTCAGCAATGTGCGGCAGTCACGACTTCGACTTGGTGACTTTTATCACTGGTGGACATGTGTGTCACAACTGGTCACAATGCAATCAGTGTTTACTGTCAATAGATGGCGCCAGTTCCCAGGCGTGTGTCATGGTGTCAGTCTGCAGCTGTGTGCGAGGTTCCTACAATCATGACTGATCCCAACTCAACTCCATAAGTTGAGTTGGGATCAGTCGCGTTTCTCTGTGTGCGGCCGGCCTAAAAGAGTGTACACTACTGTCTCTAGTTTTATTAGAAGTGGAACAAAATTGAGTTTAATGCAGTGATGTACATTTATACCTTGCTGAAATGTGTCAATGGGAGTGTAGTGCAGAGACTGTGCATTCATCTTGACACTTGCCAAATAGAGATCGAGAACAAGCATAAATGGTTTCACAAAGGTTTAAGAATCAGTGTTTAAACATCAGAAAAAAAATGTAAAAGGCAAAAAGAAAAACTACAGCTCACTGTTGTGTGTTTATGCGGTATTCTCTCCCAGGTTTGAGGAAAATGCAGTATGTTGCTCTCAGCCCCTCTTTGTCCAGGGAGGAAATTGAAGGTCAGCCATAGTTGAATTCCCAAGGTCGAAGCAGATGCTGGGTCAATCGCTCACAGACAGAAGTACACTGTTAGATCTGTCTCCTGAAACCATCACATGGCCCTTTTTTCAAAGGTTAGCTGCACTCTCTGCAGTTAAATCTCAGACCTGATTTTTTTGTTAGACTACACTAGGCTATAGTACTGAATATGAGAAGATTAGCAATCACATCCATTAGGTTTCACTGTGACTCTACAAGCACCAAAGGAATAAAAATTACATCGAAGACTCGTTTTTTTGCAAATGTATTCCAAAAGGTTTTATGCCAAAGGCATAATTTTGGCATGAAAACAATTGTTTGGGCCAGGAAAATAATCCAACGAAATAAACACAGCATAATATGAGACAAGAACCCTGCCAACTTTTGCATGCCACCATAACCACCTCAACCTCCCCCTACTACGGCGTGTGCATGCTGGACAAGTCACCAGGCCCATGTCAGTTTCCACTTCGTAAGGATTTACAGTGACTTCTATCTGGTACCCTGCCTGTTAAAAATTGGGATTGAGAAGGCATCGAGAGAACAGGATCAACAGGAAAACAAAAAAGGGTCAATTCTTCCATCATCATTCTGCTTCTCCAGGTCAGGGTCAAGGAAGCAGTAGCCTAACGAGAGAAGCCCAGACATCACTCTCCCTAGCCACCTCTGCCTGCTCCTCTGGGGGGGGGGGGAGGCTTTCCCAGACCAGCCGATAGACATAGTCCGTCCAGCATGTCCTGGGTCTGCCCCAAGGCCTCCTTCCAGTTGGTGCGAGTTTTAGCAACTGGGGATCGGACCACCCAAGCCCCTGTCTTTGGCTACCGCCCAAACCACACAGCACTGGACCCTTACAACCCTTCCTGTAGGTGGTGGGCTCAGGGGAAATTTTTCATCACAAGGGTCTTCTGAGTTGCCTAGGACCAATTTTCCTTAGGAGATCCTACCAGGGGTGAACTGCCCCTGACAACATAGCTCCTAGGATCACTCAGGCACGCAAACCCCTCCACCACAATAAGGTGGCAAATCAAGGGTGGTGAATATCATGAGGAAACAAGTTTAACAAATAATCAATATAATATAGTTTCCTATGTTTAAACAATTTCATGCTGTTCCTGCTCTCTCTCCGCTCCCCACGGTAATGAGAAACAACCATTATGTGAAGTTTTCTTTTTTCCTTCTGAAGAAAAATACTTATTAAATATCAGCATGAAATAAATATTCATTACAAACAACTCTTTGTGCTAATGTGCGGATGTCATATGTGTGACAAGCAGCAAGATATGAAATATTTGCTATATAATATTTGCCTTTTTAAAGTTGAATCAAAAGAAACAATGTTCTGAAGTGATTCAGTAACTTTTCAGTGGTATAAAACAAACTGACCACTTAATGACAACATGCAGCTGTGAATGATGAATGTATTTTGCACTGATTCAGTCATTTATGCTCTTTTGCTGGTGTGTGCACTCAGTCAGCACTGTTGAAGGCATCACCATTTGTACTGCTTTTTTTTCACGAGAGGTAATTTATCTTTGAACTGTTACTTCGAAAAGCTTAAAAACTGTAGACGCATCAGAGTGGATGATATGGAGGAAGGTGCCATCTCTTCTGGAAAACGCTCAAAGCAGGAGCAGCAAAATAAGATCCTGAACACTGCGAGTATTTAATGAGATAAATATACAAGACAGGTATTTTTTATTTTGCTCATTAGGTCACATAAATAGTTTTGATTTGCAAATTTTTATTGAAGCAAATGGGGGAATTCTGATTGGAGAATGATTTATTCCAACAACTTCTATAAGATCATTACACAACTTTTCCACTGCTCTGGATACCTTCACAACTGTGAGGTTTGTCTGTATGTGGGAAGGTGTACCATCAGTATCTATCTTGCAACCATATAATTAATTAATCAAGATCAACTGATGTTACTCCGCTCATTAGTCAACTATTGATTTCTAATAAATGCAGTTAGTTTCCAGCAACCTGGCTGCTTTAAAAAAGACAAATTATTCTTGCACAGAAAACCACTTCCAGCATATACGCAGCCTGTTTCCGTTACATTTTAATCCCTCTTGCTTTAAACCTTCTCTAAACATCAAAGACTGTGTTTGGGGCAGAAGTCAGACAGTTACCTACACATCAGAAAAGAGCAGGAGCTGATTTACAGCAGGAATATTCCTGGTGAATGGTAATTTGCTGGTTCAGCGCCGCATTGGCAGTGACCCCTCTGGCCCTTGTGCTTTTGAAATGCTCATCTGATTAGAAAGGTCACATGGAAAGAAGCAAAATTGGGGAGCAGGCTCTCCAATCACACAGATGATTATACAGGCTGTCTGTTTCATCTGCAAATGAGAGGGTGCGCAGCAGAATGCGGTCTAGACAAGTTTGTTTTTTTCAAGTACATGTTTTAAAAAACTGTACTTCAGACTGCAGATTTCAGTAAATCACAGCGGTCATCGACGGTTTGCTTTTTCCCACCTTGCAATTTTACATTGTTTACTTTAAAAAGTGTGCTGTCCACATAAAAATTCAGAGAATATAGAATTTATAATAAAGCACACCAGTAAAATGCATCAATAAGCAAAGATCAGCCACATCAACACACTTCGCTGAACAAAACAAAACAGGAAAACACTATAGTGAGTGTCCTTGGGCATGGTTCAGGCCGGACAGAGGGGTAACCTAAAGACTCAGAAAGTGTGTAATGAGGATTTTACTGCTCATGGGGACTGGAAGAAAACTGAAGTCTGCTGCCCTGGTGGCTTGTGCGAGGAATCAATGGTCATTAATCTTTCTAGAGAGGCTCAGGCTGCAGTTTTTAGGGGGTACAAGGATTGCTGACCCAAGTACAGGGCGTCTTTCTGGATCCAACAAGCAAGGTTTTCAGTGTTTAGGCGGCACAGCACTTCTCATCTGTTTTCTCCAACTCTGAGCACAAGTCAGTCAGGGTGAAGACAAAGAATAGACTAAAGTCAGTTAACAGCAGTTGACAGGCATTAATATACTGTCAACTTTTTGTCTGCAATTGTCCAGGAAACAATTCAATTAATTACTATTGTTATATGTAAGTTTGGATCAAATAATGCAGGGCCATTTCTTACATTTTTAATAAATTAAACTTTTTAACATTTTTACATCAACAGTTGGCATACATGCCCAAGCCTTTAAATCTATTCAACATAGTTGGGTGTCTCATCAGTTCAAACTATGTTAAAACTGCACTGAGAACAGAATGTCTCCTAATTTATCACAAAAATTCAAGTGTCTCATTTATAAGATTTTGATGGTTATATACTGTAGGTCAAGGATACCATGCCTTTACAAAAACTGTGATATAAAGATGTCAGTTTACGATGCAAAGATAGTGGACATATCTAAATTAATTTAAAGTTCATCTTTAAACAGTACACAGTGGATTTTAATAAAATAGACACAAAAAGTAAAAACTATGAAGTACTCAGAGACAGCAAACCTCTGCCAAGGCAGCTCATTTCGCCATATGACATTATTAGGTCCCGTGTGCCTAGGGAAGGTTTTAGCACCGCAATGGTCCATATGTTGAAATACTACTATATTTAGCTACAACTAGCGCATAGTCCTCACTGCAACTAGCAAAAAATGCCAAAAATAAATCCATCCATTTTCTACCCCTTAATCCTCGTGAGGGTCGGGGTGGGTGCTGGAGCCTATCCCAGCTGACTTGAGCGAAGGCAGGGTACACCCTGGATGAGTCGCCAGTTCATTGCAGGGC
>JAQQAE010016149.1:0-11842 GCA_029823295.1 Pseudamia nigra
CCGAGCAGGTACTAAAAAAGTACCTGGTACCAGGTACTAGTGGAAACGCTCCCAAA
Source organism: Pseudamia nigra (assembly GCA_029823295.1). Classification (NCBI taxonomy): domain Eukaryota; kingdom Metazoa; phylum Chordata; class Actinopteri; order Kurtiformes; family Apogonidae; genus Pseudamia; species Pseudamia nigra. The sequence goes on from JAQQAE010016149.1 coordinate 57, forward strand.
GCAAGCTGAGTCGAGCCGAGCCGAGTAGGTACTAGTGGAAAAGCGCCATATATACCTCTGCATCTCTTCTTGTGTGAGATTCTTGCGCATTTCCCGGGAGAGGTGATAGAGGCGGTGGAGGGTGCAGGCGTGGAAAAGAGCATTCCCAGATTTCCAGAAGACGGTGGAGACCTTGTTATAGTAGTTGGCCATCAGCTGGGGTTTGGGAGGCTTCTTGGAGAGAGCGAACAGTCCATGGATGTCCTCGACAGCCTTGAACGCTTCCTGGAAGAAGATATTTCACTCCAAGTCAGATTCTACTGAATTGATTTTCCTTTATTTCAGATATTTTCTAAGCAATAGGAGAAACTGTACAGAAGGAGGATGTGGAACCGTTCTTGTTCAGATGCCTGTGCCTTTCTGGTTTCTTCATTTTTGGTCATTTTACTCATTTGGTTTATTTTTCTCAATGTTTTGTGTGAAACTGTATTGACTTTATTCATTTTACAGGAGATTATAAGTTACTCTATTTTTTAAATTTGATACAATTTAGTTCATCATCTTTTCTTGATTGTGTTTTTTTACAATTTCTTTTGTATTTGGAAAAGCATGTTATACAATATGTAACAAAATTTAAAGATTTTAATACAGCGCTATTCCAGTTTTTTCTTTTTCCTTTTTTGAAAACAAAACAATGGAACAACTAAATGGGTATCATAGGAAAAAAACAGAAAATTATGAACAGTGAAGAAATTTACCACGTCAAGTCTTTCAACATTGTTAAGGCAGGAAATTGGTTCCTGAACTCGTTTCTGGGCATCACAAAATCAGCTTGCACTGTTTTATATATTTAGTCCATTTCGTCCATGTCCATTTCAGAGAATGTCAGTTCTTCCATCCTGAAAATATCCGCTATATCGCGGTTCACCTTTCGCAGCCTCGCCGTTTCGCAGATTTTTTAAGTGCAATTTTCATGTTTTTTTTACAGCGTATGAACGCGCATTGTGTTCTCTGTCCTGATTAGCTAAGGCCATTGTCAATCTCCTCTGTGCTGTGTCTCCTGTACTGTACAATACAGAATGCATTCAGCTCACCAAACTTATACAAATGTTCGATTGCTAGCAGTGTCACTCTGAAGTGTTTTGCAAGTTTTGTCTCTGACAAAAACCCACAGTGTTGACGAAGGCCTTCATTTGGAAAAAAAAAAAAAAAAAAACACTACAGCAGACCGGTGCCAGGATGAAGAGTCGCGGTCAGAGGAAATGTGACGCATGAGTCACTATTAATTGTCCAGTTTCTTAGGTTGATCGTTAAAATTAAATGTGTTACTGCATTTCTAAAAGCCATCATATTTTTTTGATAGGAAAACGTTTATATTTTTTAATTTCTCAAAGGTTTGGGCCTGAAAACAGGTTTTAATCTTTAGCTTTGTTCTGTACAGTAATACTGTACTTATTTATTTAAAATCTACAAAGGTTTGAATTTTGAGAGTGTTTAAATAAGAGAAATGTGAGAAAATGTTTATACCCTGTCTGAGAATAGTGTACAAAGTGTGTGGTGAGGGGTTTTGCAGCCTTGGAATAAATATAATAATTGTAAAAAAATAAAGTTGACTACTTCGCGGATTTCGCCCATCATGGGTTATTTTTAGAACGTAACCCCTGCGATAAATGAGGGACCACTGTATACTCTCTGCGATAGTGGGTGCCACTGGTTTCAACCATTTTCTTGTAATACATTTTTACATGCTGCCAGGAGAATAGCAAGTAACTTTTTATCCTCTCTGTTCCAATTTTCCGATGAAATGTCCCCAAGGTAATTTAAGAGGTATTTTAACAGAATACATTGTGATTTGTGTCCTTTGCACCACAAACTCTCCCACAGTCATCTCCTCTGCCTTGGGTGTCGTTTCTGGGCAGGGGTAAAAGGCCATCATGTTTTTTTTTGTTTCTCAAACAAATGTTTGGGCCTGGAAACGGGTTTTGATCTTTAGTTCTATAATACTGTACTTATTTTTTATTTAAAATCTACAAAGGTTTGAATTTTGAGAGTGTTTAAATAAGAGAGAAATGTGAGAAAATGTTTATACTCTGTTCTCAGACAGGCACTAAGTGTGGATGAGGGGTTTTGCAGCTTTAAAACAAATACAGTGGTGCCCCGGCTAACGAATTCAATCCGTTCCAGTGTCACGTTCATTGTGCGATTCATGCATTAGCCAGAGCAAGTTTGTCCACAGGAATCTACTTCGCAGATTTCGCCTATCGCGGGTTATTTTTAGAACGTAATCCGGGCGATAAACGAGGGACCACTGTACATTCCATCTTTGTATGTCCAATTTTATTTTTTGAATTAAGGGTCCATGAGGGGAGCAGCCGAAAGGAGAAGAATTAGGCTCAAAAAGTCTGGAAAGGTCTTTAGTTAATCTGACTCCTAGATATTTATTGGACTCTGCCTCCCATTTCCAGGTGTATTTCTTTCTAATTGTCTTTGGAGGATCATAGTTCCATGTTAATACTTGAATTTTGTCGATATTAATCTTGTACCCTGACAATAGACCATAATCCTCGATCATATTCATAAACTTTGGCAGTGTTTGGGGAGCAAGAACTGGCCCTATTTGCAGATGATCTCTTGATGACAGTTACACCACCCACTCAGATATCATTGGTACCCCTTTTATAGCAGATCTCTGCCATATCCATTGATTCAGCAGTTCAATGTCCAGGGCAAAGAGGAGTGGCGATAAACGGCATCCTTGATCTGGTGCCTCTTTCCAGAATAAATGATTTGATTAGATCTCTTCTTCTTTTCCTTTCGGCTGTTCCCTTCAGGGGTCGCCACAGCGAATCATCTGCCTCCATCTCACACTATCCTCTGCATCATCTTCTCCTCTCACACCAACCCACCCCCCCCATGTTTGTTCATTTTCTTGATTACTTTCTTTCATTTTGAATAGTTTTCTCTTCATTTTCCTGCACATTTTTTGGTAATTTGTTATCACCAACTTTATTACCGTTCATTCTCTCTACATCTCAAGTCATTTTGTATGGATTCCCGTTATCTTTCCATGATGTTTGTTGATTACATCACCATTTTGTTATTTTAAAACAATTCTGTTTAAGCCAGGAATCTGCATTACTGTATTATAAATCTTGCTACTTTTAATATGAAACAAAGATGATCTTTCTTTTATTTACTATTTATTTTGTTCCCTTTGTTGGGCATGATAGAACTAATTGCATATCAAAATGTTATTATACTGTCATACACACACAAAACAAAAATGCACGTCATACACACACAAAAACTCCCATTCAGACATCATTATGATCCCAGCAGAAACTATATTATATTAATGTTTGTCTTAATTACTTTTTATTTAACCTTTTTGATTTCCCTTCCATTTTCCTTCTCCACTCTCCCCCACCAATCACAGGGTTGTACTCTTTTTTTCCCGTTGTCATGTGTATACTTCTATGAGAAATTATGTTTTTATGTATGGACCATTTGTAAACGTGCACACTGTCTTGCATTAAAAATTAAAGATAATGATTTAATAAAGAGATCCATTTTAAGTAAAAAGAAAAAATGTTATTGTGGTTTTAGCTATGATTCTGCATTTGCGTCCTAAGGGGATACCCTTTCGGTCATGGAGCAAAAATGTTTGAAAACCTCTGGTATAAAGGCATTCTTGTGCTGACCTGCCAGAGCTCCATGCTTATGGCACTGTCCAGCTGCACCAGACGTGTCTCGAGATGCATCGACTGGCTTTCAGGGTTGTTCAGGTTGATGGCGGTGCTCTGGTTATGGTGCCGCTGGATCTGACCAAGATGCATTCGTAGGTTGTCACATAGTTTACGGAACTCGGCTTTACGGGTGTACTGAAGACAGAACTTGAAAGCTGTATATAAAAAGAGGAACAGACATTAACAATACAATAGCTAATAATTTATAAAAGTTAGTGGACAAAGAGTCTAATATGATCTTCAACAATGAGATCCTCAAAGTATAGTGCTGTACAGTTTGGTGAAAACTTTAAGTTGATTTACTTGTCCGAGAAACGATGCCCATATATTACTCTCCTATACTGATTTAGAAATGAAGACAAACATTTCTCCTATCATAAAAATACAATAAATTAAAAACACAAGAATACCAAACAAAGTGCCTTCTTGCATGTTTTACATAGGACCTTTTGCCAATTTCTGCATTTATAGTAGAGGTCGACCGATTGTCATCCGGGCTAATTATTGCCGCAGATATTTGGAATTTTGACATATCTGTATTGGTTTTTTTTTTTTTTAATCCGACAAGCCGATAAATAATTTAAAAACCATTATTTCGGCTCATGCAGCTGTCCCCCTCTCTCTCTCCTGCCATGTCTGTCTCCAGCATTGCTCCGCCCACCGCGCCATCTGATTGGCTAACCCATTGTTACCGAATGTGTCGCTGGCAACACACCCGTGCGCCACCCACACAACGAGGCAGGGAGTGCGCCGCTGGCAGCGTCAAGCACACGCCGCCAGCGACCCGCTCCAGGGACAGTGCCCGGCGGTGGAGTCCGACTGGGGCGGGACACACACCAAACGGCAACGCAGGCGTCCCAAGGCAAGCCCAGGGAAGACAGAATATTCGCGCGCAGCAGAGGGGCAAAAGCTTTCTTGATCTTGATTTTCAGTATGGATACAGACCGTAATAGCCTGGCCTCCGTGGGAGGTTTCTGTCCCCCCTGAGCTCGCCCCAGGACACCCGCGCCACCGCCCGACATGTGTCCTGCTCCAGTCAAAACTCCACACTCGACACAGTCCCCAGAGCGGGTCGCCGGCAGCCAGGCGCCAGAAGCGTGAGCCCGCCAGCCGCACCATCCCCACCCCGCCGAACGTTCGACGCGCCGATACGCTCTGTGGAAAAGGGTTAAGCAAGCCACAGTATGCTGAAGTGGCAGAGTCACTGAAGGGGAAGCTGTCCACACACACACACATAGTGGAGATACAGTTTCCTCGAGTGGAGAAGCTCCCGAGTGCAAACACGTCAACGGTAAACGCAGAAAACTCTCCCGAAATTGTAATCAACATCCTAGTGCTCTATATCTCACAACTACTACCAACATTACAGTGTGCAGCAGAATAACGTAAGAATGGTGTAAACATTAGTGGCAGCTCTGCTAGCTCCCGACATGTCCGAATTACTTGAAAGAAGGCTGCTGATAACATTAGTTTGCCGGTCTGGCAATAAACACTCAGACTATGTATTATCAACGGGTTGAATGTACACAATGTGGAGAATAGTGTGTGTTTGTGTGAAAGTCACATGAAAAACTCTACAGCTCACGACTAATACAATAACTTCTAGGATCCATGCACTTTTGGAGCAATTTTTTTCCTATTTGTTTGGTTCGATAAACATGCTTTAGGCATTTAAACAAAGTTAAGCGTTTGTATTATTCAACATTTTTACACCAATTTTGACACCTTTACTGCAAATGAATTTCAGCTCCAAATATCAGTTACTGGCCTCCTTAACTACTAATAATCGGTATCGGTCGATCACTAATTTATAATACACTAAATCAGCCCAAATCTGGACCCATGTTGTACTTGTAGGAGCATGGGCAAAAGTTGACTTTGATTGTGATAAGGTTAATGATTGCTATACTTAATGTCTAATAATACAGAAAATATTTGGAAAAACAGGTAGCGCATGTTAAATGTCGAAATCACAGAGAACAAACACCCAAATTAGTCCTTCTTGACATTGTACCACTCTTCAAATGAAATGACAGCAACCCAGGCCTCAAATGTATAAATACTTATAAATGTCCTGCTAGTGTTCTTACCTTGTTGAGCGATGTCATGGTACAGACGCTCCACCTTGGAGTTGTTTCGTAGCAGGTCCAGGCACTGGCGGTATGACTCCCAGAGGAATTTGACCCAGGGAGTGAGCAGCAGGCGATCAGTACGATCCTGGGTGTCTTCTCCACTCACAGCACTCAGGAGCACACTAAGGTCAAATAAGAACCAATGTTACTTAAACATACACACACTTTGTATTTCCCTTCAATATTGCCAATTTGTTACTTTTATCTCCTTACAGACTTAATGTGGTAGAAGTGATGCATATGGACACAAATATGCACACTTGTCAGCTCACCTTTCTGGAGTCTGGATGTTGTCCAGATCCTCGATGTCAAGGACCATCTGCTGGGACTCCTCCTTAGCTGTCTCAGTCTTCTCCTCTGCAAGCTTCAGGTAAGCCCTGACGACATCCTCCAGAGACTTGATGTTCACCTAAAAACACAGATATGGTTTCCTCAGAAGAACACACTTAAGGCCAGTGTACGCTGTGTGATTTCAGAGCCGATTCACACCCAAATGCACTCGTGCCCCGGACAGCTTTCAAACATGTATGATTTCCAATGATCACCGTGAGTTTTCTCTGCACCTGTGCAGCCACAGGAAACAGCAAGTGAAATAAAAAAGGAACCAATCGATATTAGATTTGGCTACAAGTTTAAAAATTTCCACACAAATGGACAGGCACAGGAATTTAAATGCATTAGTATTAGAGCTTCATATCTGTGTGCGTGTCGGAAAGTGGGAGAAAAGGAGCACAGATGTGCCAGGTGCTGCTACAAGAGAGGCAGGAATAAAGTGGAACCCAGAGAGGAGGAAATACTGTATTTCTGCCCAGTATTGAGTCCAATCATTCGAACAGTGTACTATGCTACAACTACGTGCAGGCTTCGGAACACAGTGTGCACTGGATTTGCATGCATGTGCAGCCAAAACGGTCACACAGTGTCCTATACCTGCAAGTTCTCACATTTGTAAAACCGCATACTGTATGCCAGACTTTAAATAAACACTGATATGTGTAAACACTGGTGTCATCCCTTAACTCACCTGTTGGCAGATGTTCTTGTACTGGTACAGACCCTCCTTGGCCAAATGGCTCTTGCGAAGATCCACGCACAGCTCCAGGTATTTGAGCATGATGGGCTCGTGGATCTTCTGCCATGTTCGATGTTTCTTGCTCTTGATGACATCGTACAAAACATCCAAGGCAGGCTGCTTCTTCCCCACTTCCAGAAACTCTACAGAAGACATAAAAAAATATTAACCTGTGTTAGTGTGCATAAATGCAAACAGTGGTAGAATATACCTTGGGTGCTTTACATAAACAAGTAAGGCATTTTCCCCTGAGTATTTCTGTTTTATTCAGCCCTCTTCTCCCTTACATGTCAGAAGCAAACACTGAAATTTTATGACAGATAAGATTCTAAGTCAAAACAATAATTGACCTGTTAAAACGTTCATTTAGACATTTTCACAATTTACTGATGAAGATTCTGATGCTCCCCCGGCCTGCCAACAGGCATAACCACACCCTATGCCTACACTGCCACCACCTTCGCAAGTAAATTCAGTGGAGAAGTGCCATTTAGACTTCCCACTGTGAATCTGACATCAGATGGACATGGCCTCTGAATAAGGAAAACTAAAAAGGCATCTGCTGCCATCGTTTTGAATTATTTTAGACATTTAGTGGCAAAAACAATGTGCCCACATTGCAAAATGAATAAATAAAAACACACAATAGCTAAATAGTTTCAAGTAGGTGAAAAATGTCATACATGACACCAATGCAATCATAACTAAATATAATCAATAAATAGATGAATTCAAAAATGCATAAAATAAAATGTATGAGCAGCAAAAAATTTTAATCTCCACCAAAAGGTGTAAAATGTAACAATATACAAACATCAAAATCTATTATCCCATTATATATTACAGTAAAATGCTAGCAGTTTAAATTATCAGGCACATATTGTGGATACGTGACACTCACAGACTTCAATATTCTAAATGTACAGTGGGGTAAATAAGTATTTACCCCACTGTACTGTACACCAATTGTGCAGTTCTCCCACTTAAAAAGATGACAGAGGCCTGTAATTTTCATCATAAGTTCACCTCAACTATGAGAGACAAAATAAGGGAAAAAAAATCCAGAAAATCACACTGTAGGATTTTTAATGAATTAATTGGTGAATTCCTCAGTAAAATAAGTATTTGGTTTGATTTGACAAAAGTTTTCGAAACTTTAGCGAAATATGTTTAGATAACAGACTACACACGAACCACACAATTATAAACAAATGTGCTAAATTAATCGGCAAGAGCACAATAGCAACCATTAAAATGCCGTTCAGTTAGTTTGGTTAATCAGTGTTGATGTGACAGTTGGTTTTCGTACTTCCCACAACGGCTTGGATCCTGCATCTAATTCTTATGAGGAAATCGTGTAATTCGACAGTCAAATGAATGAATTTAGCTAAACCTGCTTGGCGTACTTGGGCCTAGTTACCGTCGGGCTGTGCACTTCGTTTTACCCCACTGCTGTAAAACGCTGACAGCAAATAATACATGTTATTAATACGATTACATTGTTTGAGTGTCAATTGTCGTTAATTGGCGGTCTACATTTTTATTTACCGTTCTTTTTTTTCCATGTTAAGGCGTAGCCGGTGAGTTACTTACTAACATCTGCAAAAAAAAGAAGTGAAATGGCTTCCGCGCCATTCCACCTAAGCTAGCAGCAGCTAGTCAGGCTAACGTTAGCGCATTAGCCAGTTAGCATGTGGAGCCGAACCACGTAAAACAAAGATTTTTTTAACTCACCGTTCGCTCGTTTCAGAGCATTTTCTGGCCGTTGAAAATACGCCGGCATCTTGGTGGCTTCTACTGAGACTCAAAACTGGCTGACTTGGGGGTGATTTGTACAATTTTCACCAGTCCATTAAAGCCACGCATTCACTCGCTGCTACGGTGCAAGCTGAAAGAGGACGGACCTCGTGAGTGGCCTAGCAAGGGATGCCGAGCGGCGAACCGAAAACTCACTTCCTGTTTCCGGGTCTTGTGGGTTCACTTTTCTCAAGATTACACTGTAAAAAATAATCACTTACTGTCAAAAATAATCAAAGTGCAGTATGTCAGTACTTACTGTAGAAAAATAATGAAAGGAAACACCACGACACGCTGCACTGTTGTTGCCGTAACGACACGGCATAACTCTTGTCACGAACATTCCGTTTGACTTCTCCATTCATTTCCTATGGGAAAAAATGTGAAAAAACCAAAATCGACATCTAATAGCAGAAATGTCCCAAAAGAGCTTGACATTACGGTGTTTGAATGGTGAGAATCGGGCGAAAACTGTGGGAGATGCAGTCAAGAAATAGTCCAGAATAATAATAACAATAATAATAAACACTGAGAAGAACAATAGTGGAATTATTGGGCAATCTAAATATGATAACAAATAGTCCATGGGCCAGAGCATTGTTTTGTCCATGTCAAGGTGGCAAAACGTAATTGTGGTTTTTGAAAAGATACTTGTCTGTAGATTTTGGTATGATAGACCTTTCTCAGTGGTAGCTTCGTCACAGCTATCACCTCATGAAGTTAACAACCCCTTAAGATAAACTAGTCTTTTACAGACTGGTGTATATCTGATTTAGGTTCATCTTAAGGACATTTTCTAATGTTTCATAATATGGTGTTTGGTTTAATTTTAAAGGGCGCTTTATAGGCTTTCATTTAAGCCCAGTGTTGTATCTTTCTGACAAACACAGAAGTCATATGAGTGCTTTAAAAGATAAATTACACACATTTTCTCACAATTTTCGCCTAAAATATATAATTTCTTTTAGCTATGAGCCAAGGGACATCAGAGGCAAGGCACAAAAATCAACAACTGCAATACTCAAGGGACTCTAAGGATTCAGGAAATGTATAATATACCCATACTTTTTCTGTGTGAGAGGTGATAATGAGACTTAAATTAGAAGTTACCATCTCAGGCGGAATTTTTACAAACAGTCTCAGTTCGATCATCTGTAGATGATATACTAGATACTACTACTGGATAATTCTTCACAAGTTGTAGCTTTGTCATAACTATCATCTTTCAGTGACATCATCTGTGATTCACACAATAAAAAGATCTTGTCATTTTAATTAAAGAAAATAAGAATTTGATATTTTATACACCTCATCATTATCATCATCATCATCATAGTCAAACAGTTTCACATCGACTTCGACTTGCCCCTCCTCCTCTCTGGTGTGGGTTTGTAGCATGCACATTTCTGTGCACTTCAGTCTATGGACAAGACAGCAGCGGTCAGGAAAATTTGCAGGTTTGTCCACACTTGGAAGTTCCAGGACAGCCAGTGGTCCTGGGGGTCCTCACATCCAGTCTATCACCAGCAAACCTGTTAGACTAAGTGGGCAAAAAAGTCACCACCTGGATTTAACTAAGCAAATAGGTAAGAGCTTCTGACTGGATAATTACTGCATGAGTGATTATGTTTCAGCTGGAAAGTATTGGAAGATATTTAACCCTAGTTGTTGCAGTGAATAGCTTATTTCCTCAACAACCATGTCAAAGACACATCCTGTGGTCATGGAAAAGATGTTCATCTATTACAGAAGAGTCAAATTATTGGCATCAAGCATTTCCACACACACAGTGCAAAGTAACACAAGGGATTGGGACTAAACGGCTGTGCAGCCTTAAGAAAACCACTTATCAGTGAGGAAAATCAGAAAAAAAAGCTTCAATTTGCTGTGTAACGTAAAGATTTGACTCTGGAGTAATGGAAGAAGGTCATGTGGTCTGATGAGTTCAAATTTACCCTGTTCTAGAGTGATGGGTCATCGGGGTAAGAGAGGTGGATGAAGTGATCACTCATAGTGTCTATCATACAAGCCTGTAGGGGCAGTGCTATGATCTGGGGTTACTGCAGTTGGTCAGGTCTAGATTCAATGATGTGTGTCCAAAGAATGAGGTGAGCTGACTATACCGAATGACCATGTGATGGATTACATCAATGGACGTTTTCTTCCTGATGGCATGGACATATTCCAAGAATGACAATTCCAGAATTTATCAGGCTCAAAGTGTGAGAATGGTTCATGGAGCATGCAACATCATTATCACACATGGATTGTCCAGACCGTAACCTCATTGAGAATCTTTGAGAAGTGCTGGAGAAGACTGCACAGTGGTGCGACTCTGCAATCATCAATACACAAGCTTAAAAGAAAAAAATAATGCAACTCTGGAGGGAAATAAATGTTGTGACATTGCAGAAGCTTATCGAAATGATGACACAACAAATGTGTGGTGTAGTCAAAGCTAAAGGTGGTCAAAACAAATACAGTGGAACCTTGGATAACGACCGTTTCTGACAACGTAAAATTCGGACGACGACGGAAAAAGTTATTAAAAAAATTATTCTAACAGCGATGAATTATGCGGACAACGACGCCTGCGTCACGCCTGCGTCACGCCTGCGTCACTCAGAGCGCTAGCTGCTAATGCTAACACCAACCGCTAATGCTAACGTTAGCCGCTAGCCGCTAACACTAATGCTAGCCGCTAACGCTAGCCACTATGCATCACTTCCGGGTCTCGAAGAGAATGACCTCAAAGTCAGAGCGCTAGCGGCTAGCGCTAATATCATTCATTCTGAAACGGAATGAATGAAATTAGTTTTAAAAATGATTTAGAATATATTCTTACCTTGGCTTATGACTTCGTAGTGTGTACATGCGCACGTCCATAACTGTGAACAACTCCACCACGCCACTGACCAGGAGCCGACAGCGGACGCTCCGCTGACGGCCCGGGCTGCTAGCAGGCGGCCAACGGTCCAGCCATCGCCGAGAGGCGTTAAGAGGCAGCAGCTCCGGTCTCTGGAGGTGTTTACAGTTATGGACGTGTGCAGGGTCCACGGA
>JAQQAE010016150.1:0-11842 GCA_029823295.1 Pseudamia nigra
GAACTTCTATCTGCTCCTTTTGAGCACAGTTTAAATATCATTTTCTTTTGATACATGGAAATTGCTGCTGTATTGTTTTTGTTGCTCAAATAAATAAATGAGAAAAATGAGAGAAATGATCTTTCTATCATTTGCCCTAGAATCTATTGTGAAGGAACAGGTTCAGTCACACAATCTGATCAAAAGCTGCTCTTTGTGACCACACTTATTTAATATCCTTTTTTGTGTCCCTCTCAGATTGTGTGTGACTGGACTGATTATGACGAGCGGATGAAGAAGCTTGTTAGCATTGTAGCTGACCAACTGGAGAAGAACCGCTTGCCTTCAGTCCACCCACATCACAGCATGCTGTATCCACTTTCTCACAACTTTCGCAAGGCCATTGCTGAACGCCATGGAAACCTTTGCCTGGACAAGGTACACGCACTGATCAAAGCAAGTAACTTTTAATTCATTTTACGGGAGAGGGTTTGAAGGTGGCTGGTGATGGCAGTGGCTCTCTGCAGGGACATATAGTAGGTAACAGATGAGGTGGAGCTAATGAGCCTTTTTGAAGAAAAAGAGGGTAAAAGCTGGTGTGGAAGGGGTTGCTTGTAGTGGTGAGGGTATGGTAAAGGTAGAGGATTCATTATGTGGCCTAAGTCATCACATCTTAGTCCTACAAGAGTTGGTTCCTCTACTGTAGTTGTATTCTTACATGGCTGCTTCTTCCACAGATTAATGCACTGCACAAACCAGCATACGAGCATCCTAAGGATCTGAAGGCTAGTGGTGGACGTCTGCGTATTGGCTATGTCAGTTCTGACTTTGGCAACCACCCTACTTCACACCTGATGCAGTCAATTCCTGGAATGCACAACCCTGAGAAATTTGAGGTGGGTGGTTATTATAACTTGACCAATGTAGAACATATAACTTTGAAACATTCCAAATAGTCTGCAAAGAATTTACTTCAATTTTATGACAGGCCAGTGAGTGATGAATTAGGGGAATGGAATTGCTTGGAAGTTGATACTAAATTCAGATATCTGTACATTCTTTCCCTCAGGTCTTCTGTTACGCTCTCAGCCCTGATGACAGTACCAACTTCCGTGTGAAAGTGGTAGCAGAGGCTCATCATTTCACAGATCTCTCACAGGTAATGATTGATGACCAGGTTTACTTCTTTAGAATGCTTCAGTGTAGGGTTGCGAAGGGGTGGAAAATTTTCACAGGAAGTTAAGCTGGGGAACTTTTATTCCAAGCAGCATCACATTTTTAAGTAGCTAGTATCATAGTAAGATAGCCTCTTAAATGGTCAGTGACTTGATGATAGCTATAGCTTACATTTAACATCTAACTTGTTAGCTAGTGGCCTACTGTATGAACACATTTCCATGTGATATTTGCAAGTTAAAGGTAAATACAATTCATAAAATATATTTACCCCATATCATCAAAACTTACTGTACTCGACACGTTCAAATGTGTGGCTTCTATAGTCTTGTACTCTGGGCTCTAAAATGTGGCCTCAGTAGTCCAGGGTTTTAGAAATCATCTTTGTATGTGATGAAAGAATGCACAGTCCACGTAGGGAGCGTGGCATCACCAGGAGGCAGTGTGCTATGCATGTGTAACTGAGGAATAGCACAGATGTATTTTAACTGTACTCAACTATATTTTAAGTCCTTGTTAAGGGCCAACATTCAATTTTGTAAATTCTAGGTTTATTCCCATCACTTTCCATGAAAAGTTTCCAACTTGGAAAATTCCTGGAATTTTGCAAACGTACTTCAGAGTATGTTAACTCTATGAACACTTGCATCCGCAAGAATCAATATTTGCATTGCTGTAATTACATGACGTGATATTGACTTTTGCTTTGTAACTTATCCATTTAAATAAATGTTTTAAGTGAAAGCTACTAAATACTGTCTTTACAGATCCCTTGCAATGGGAAAGCAGCTGATCGTATCCATCAGGATGGGATCCACATTCTGGTCAACATGAATGGATATACTAAGGGAGCCCGAAATGAGCTATTTGCCCTCCGTCCTGCTCCCATTCAGGTTAGATGTGACACCATTTAGTTTCAGGATGTTCTCTATAGTCGAGGTAAGATTTTATCTTGGCTCCTGACGGCTAATATGTTTATACCTGTATTAACAGGCAATGTGGCTGGGTTACCCTGGAACAAGTGGGGCCCCCTTCATGGACTACATCATCACTGACAAAGAGACCTCACCTATGGAGGTGGCTGAGCAATATTCAGAGAAATTGGCCTACATGCCCAACACTTTCTTCATTGGAGACCATGCCAACATGTTCCCTCACCTCAAGGTTTGTGTCACTGTGAGCTGTTCTTTGTTGTTTTTGTCTTAATGGTTGTAACCTTCAGTATAGTTGGCTTGTTTGTGACTTAATTTACTCTTTGACCCATAGAAAAAAGCAGTGATTGACTTCAAGTCTAATGGACACATCTTTGACAACCGCATTGTTCTTAATGGTATTGATCTGAAAGCCTTCTTGGACAGCCTTCCAGATGTCAAAGTGATAAAGGTGAGTATGGTCATGAACTGAACATTGTTTATTACTCATACAATGGAGGAAAACACTCCATGGATATAATAAATTACTTTGAACATTCACCACATAATTAAAAATATCATAGTTAATGAATGATTTGACTAAGCACAATGTCAAGCTGATATATATGTGAAAACTGATATCTTTGACCAGATGAAGTGTGATAACAACCAGGAATCTGCTGGAGACACAAATGGAGCTCTGTCCATGCCTGTAATTCCCATGAACACAGCAGCTGAAGCCATCATAAATATGATCAACCAAGGCCAAATTCAGGTCACAATAAATGGATTTACTGTCAGCAATGGCCTGGCTACCACACAGGTATGCTTAACTCTGACACACTTGTATATGAAAAAGCAAATCTTGAAGGCTGTGGCATTTTGGACACAAGGGTGGAGCAGCGCTGTAATTTAGGTTGCTGCTTTTACAGATCGTTACAGCAGATGGGGTTGTAATTCCTGTGGCTGAGTGCTTTCAGGTATGATGTATGTTAAGAATGAGGTGGAAAGACAAATCTTGGTGAAGGAAATTGTGGTACAATGGATTGGATTTAAAATTGCATCTACTCCATGGGGGTTTTATTCTGCTTATTAACACCAGCAGGGTTTGTACTATTCAGTGGGTCACAACACATTGCAATTCCTGACTCCACAACTTGCAACATTGCTTGTGCTTCTTGTTTAGATCAATAACAAAGCTGCCACAGGGGAAGAGATGCCTCGCACAATTGTGGTGACAACACGCTCTCAGTATGGTCTTCCTGAAGACTCCATTGTGTATTGTAACTTCAACCAGCTCTACAAGATTGACCCCCCTACCTTACAGATGTGGGCCAATGTAAGATGGATAACCAAGTGGTCCTTTGACTTTGAAAGTAATTATTCCTTTGTTTTATGTCAAAAACATTTTTAAAAATGTCCCCCTCTGCAGATCCTTAAGCGTGTTCCCAACAGTGTGTTGTGGCTGCTTCGTTTTCCTGCTGTGGGCGAGCCCAACATCCAGCAGTATGCTCAGAATATGGGACTCCCTGCCTCTCGCATCATCTTCTCTCCTGTGGCTCCAAAGGAGGAGCATGTGAGAAGGGGGCAGCTGGCTGACGTAGGCCTTGACACTCCTCTGTGTAATGGTCACACAACAGGCATGGATGTTCTTTGGGCTGGAACTCCTATGGTTACCATGCCAGGTGAGAGAAAAAAATAAAAATGATTGTCTATTTATTGAATGAAGCTCTGTTCAGTAATGAACAAATAATGACAATGAGAAATGCAAACGTAAGCAGATTTTAATAAAATGCAATTTACTGATCAAATGGAAGTTAAGGCTGCTTTGTAATTGTACACCTCTGTGCACAGGTGAGACTCTGGCCTCCCGTGTGGCTGCCTCACAGCTCAGCTGTCTTGGCTGTCCGGAGCTAATAGCCCAGAGTCGCCAAGACTATGAAGACATTGCAGTTAAACTGGGCTCCGACATGGAATAGTAAGTAGCTGGTGATTGACCGATATGGGTTTTTCAGGGCCGATACCGATTATTAGTAGCTAAGGAGGCCAATAACCGATATTTGGAGCCAATATTCATTTGCAGTACAAGTGTAAATACTGGCGTATAAATGTTGAATAATACAAACACTTGACTTGGTTTAAATGCCTGAAGCATGTTTATTTAACCAAACAAATAGAAAATAATAGCTCCAGAAGTGCATGGATCCTAGACTCACAAGTTATTGTAGCAATCGTGAGCTGTAGAGTTTTTCATGTGACTTTCACACAAACGCACACTATTCTCCACATTACATACATTCTCCCAATTGATAATGCATAGTCTACTGAGAGCAGGACCAGCGAGCTAATGTTACGGTCAAAGCTATTCAGCCTTCATCTCCGCGTACTTCCCTGCAACAAAACAAGACTGAATTGAATTTCTTACTCTCTCAATCACACACACAGGCTTCTACAATCATGGACTGTTTCCACATCGATATCGGCAACAGCATTGTTTCAAGTAATTTACAGATATGTCGCGAGGTGCTACTAGCTTACTCCGCTCGCACGTTATTCTACTGCACACTGTCAGTTAGAAGTAGCTGTGCGATATAGAGCAGTGGGATGTTTATTACAATTTCGGGAGTTTTCTGTGTTTACCTTCGACATGTTTGCTTTCCGTAAAGCGCAAACATATGTGTTTTGCCATGTGCAGAACCACACAACAGAACACATCTCTGCTGTGTGTGTGAGGACAGTCTCCCCTTCAGTGTCTCTGCCACTTACACATACTGTGGCTGTTTAACCAATCAGATGGCGCCGTGGGCGGAACAATGCTGGAGACAGAAGTGGCAGGAGAGCGAAAGAGAGAGAGGGGCGGCAGCATCTGAGCAGAAATGAAACAGTTTTTA
The DNA here is from genome assembly GCA_029823295.1 of Pseudamia nigra. NCBI lineage: Eukaryota > Metazoa > Chordata > Actinopteri > Kurtiformes > Apogonidae > Pseudamia > Pseudamia nigra. Next base: position 4,958 of record JAQQAE010016150.1, read on the forward strand.
ATTGATTTCTTGATTTCAGCCGGTCAGATTAAAAAAAATACAGATATACGTCAAAATTCCAAATATTGGCGCTGATAATCGGTCGACCCTTATAAGTAGCCATTAATTTTGACCTGTTTTCAAGAATTTGATTTTTTTTTTTTTCCTTTTGTTGAGAATTGTTGATACTTGACTGCTCTCCTTTTCAATTAGTCTTAAGATGGTCAGAGCACGCGTCTGGAAGCAGCGAATTTGCAGCCCTCTTTTCAACACCAAGCAGTACACAATGGACTTGGAGAAGCTCTACCTGCAGATGTGGGAGCACCACACAAATGGCAACAAGCCAGAACACCTGGTCAAATTCCAGACAGTCGAGACCAGCGAGAATGCCTGAACTGGAACCACACCACCTACCCGTGTGGACCCTCATGTCCACTTCACCTATCATATCGAACCATAATCACCACCTTCACTTGACTGGTCGATTCCAGCCCTTAGCCCAGAATATCTGTTTCCATCCAACTCATATACTCTACACGGGACTCGTATTTGTAAAGGAGCCTATAGATGTACACAAATGTCCTCTTCACTTGAGCCAGATAGAACCTGAAGTGTTCAGAAACTTCATCTGAGACTCTTATCCTAAGCTACGCTATATTTGGTGAGCATGAGAGGATTGCATTTTCCCTTCTACCCCCTCAGTACTTGGAATCAGTGGAATTTTTTTTTTCCTGTCCATGTGCATACAGGACTGATAACAGCTTGTGGAGCAATTGCCCAGCTACTATTACATGTTGATCTATTTATCAGTGGGTAAAGAGTGTTGTGTGTTTTTAAAAGGAAAATGTCCCCATTGTATCTTCAGTTTCATCAGCTTTAACAATTGTAAAACAAATTGCAGCTGCTCTTTTCTTTGTCCATTGCTGGTACTGCAATGAATAGGTGTGCAAGATTTAAGGATTGCGGTCTGTATCAAGACTTTGTCCTCTCTCCAGATGCCAACTCTCATTAATTTTGTTCTTGATCAAGGAATATGTTCAATAGCTGTTGTCCTGTTTGATGTCACACTATGCTTGTAAAAGTGAGTTCCACAAAGGATCTTCATGTCATTGGGAAGGGCCTACATTTAAGTTCGTTGTCAAAGGTGTTCACAGACTAATCTTGTTTTCTAATCACTCACACCAGGAACAGTCTAGGTAAGTATTTTCTAAGCAGTTTTTGTTTTGTATTGTCTGTCAACTGTATGCTGTCAATGATGCCAGAAGACAATAAATATAATTTAACAAAAAATAAAGAGATGGCAAAACTGACTGTGCTTGTTGAACTTGATTACATAAAAGACAGTAGTTTTTTTGTAATTACTTGTATGAACCATTTACCTCATCGCACCTAATAAAGTCTTATTGTATCCTGAGTTGAGCAATATTAATTTCCTTTACATAAATCTGGTAACTATTTTGACCTTCCGGGCGTGATCTCTTGGAAGCTGTTTATTTATATTTTAGTTTCTGATGTCAGTCTACAACATATACTGTAGTGCTTATTCCTTAAGAAAGTGCGGAGTTTTTTTCTACACAGAATCTGACTATTTTACAGTGTACAGTACTTGGACATTTTTTTTACGTAATTTCACGGGAGGACGTGGGAGCTTTGATTGGACCAGAAAGGAAGTGGGCGTGTCAAGCCGTTCGCCAATCAGCGAGTTGTCTTTATTTAAATTTTACTCTGATTGGTGGAATATTTCCGTCACAGCTTCCGCCGAGTATTTCTGGAAGATTTGAATTTCCTTCACTGGTGTCTTGGCACGGTGTGTTATTCGATGACTTTTTTACTTTTAAACACCCGTAAAGGATTGAATTGCTACATATGAAGTATAGTTAACATTTTATTCTATTTGACATAAAATCCCTTTAAAAAGCTATCCGCTCAGATGCAAGGTGGTAATAAACTGCTAGCTAAGTGTTCGGAAGTTGCTAACAATAACTTCGTTTTAGAACCTATATGGCATGTGTTTGTGTTAATGTGTTTCTGCGTTAACCATCAACAGAGAACTGTTTAATTGCAAGTATGTCCGTTTCTTAAGAGATGTTGAATGTTGGCGCTGAACTTAAACTAACTGCCGTCGTACTTTGTCACACAGCAGAAGGAACTATGAATAATGATACACGCAGCCTGTTTGACAGAGTTGCCAAAAAGATGGGGTGGTTGGACATGGGGCTGGATATCGCAGAGGAGAAGGTATCTGGTAGTAATGTTACCTGCACCTGTGAAATCTGTAACCTGGGCCATTGTACTGGTTCTTATGTTTTGCATACTCATTCTAGCTGAGAAGAGACATTGGTAAGACTCGTCGTCCTGGCACCAGTGGTGATAGATGTGCCTCGTCTATCTTTTCTGAAAGTGAAGATGATCCAGATCCAGAGGAGAATCTACAGTTAAAGAACGAGTACAGATCCAAGACTGTGACTGACTCCAGTGACGATGAGTTTAATGAATGTAAGTAAGTTGAATGCACTGAAAATAATGGCAACTTAAGAATTACCAATGTATAAATGATCTTTCCTGTTGTTCATTAGTTCTTCTGGGAAAGGCTACACCAAAACCTAAAATCTCCTCAAAGAAGCCAATAAGTTCTGCAAAGAAAGGCAGGTATGAGAATCAAGTGCAACAATCCAAAGCATTTCTTTCATTTTCCTGATTTTAATTTGATCTCTTCTTTGTCTTGTCACAGTAATAGTACAAATGTTACATATGTTTTTGTTTTTAAGTTCCACCTGTGTGGTGAGCTCTGACAGTGATGGAGGATTTGAGACATGTGAGAACTGTCCTTAAAAATATCAGTGCATTTTAGAACTGGAAAGCTGACAGATGTTAAAATTGTTATTTATGTTCTCTATTTTTGAAGTTCTTAAGCGAGTGAAAAGTCCTGCTGTGAAGCCTAAGGGAATAGAAAAAAGTGAGCGTGAAGACAGGTGAGTTCTGGATAATTGAACATCACAGGCATCATCACTGACTGTGTTCACATGCACACGGTGTTCTATTTTTTAACCTTTGTTAAAAATAGAGAATATTCCCAATGAATTGAGTAAAACATTCCTGTGTAAATTCTGTTATGTTGGAGTATGTACTGCAATTAAGTGTTTATCTTTTTCTGAGCAGTTTCAGCTTGTGCGAGGCATATCCAAAAAAAGTGTTGATACTGTATATTTGTTGAAGTACCGGTAGCTGAGTTTCTCCCTTGGACCATAAACGTAGACATTTCTTTGGAGCATTCATCTTCATCCGGGAGGATTTTTTGTCCCTACATCAACTTGACCGTAAATTGGGACTGTGTTTCACAACCTGCAGTAAAATGGCAAATGGCATTGGTCATAAAACTGGAAAAATATTGTCTCATTTCACATCTCACATGTAAAAAGCTTTTTGTTGAAGACCTAATTAAGTCAATCCAACTGAAATATTACTTTGCTTATCTTTTTGTCAAAAGTCTCAAAAACTTTATAGTGCCTGACTACTCGTCAGAAGATGACTTTATACAAATGAAATCCTTTTCCAGGGGTAAGTTTTAAGTAGCCACTGATATTCCTTAATATGCAATTGTGATATAGGATGAATTTCTATTAATATAACTAATTTTATGTCTCCACTCAATGTACTTCAGTTCCCAAGAAGAGCCACACTCCAACAACTCAGCGCCCATTAAGACCATTGTCTCAGAGTGGTTCCCCAGTTTTTGTCAGTGACAGTGATGATGACGACGCTATTGTGGTAAAAAGCACTTGGAGGACTCGTCACTCAAAGCCTCAGCTCCCATCCAAGGCTAACAAAAAGAACCCATCACTGCGTGATGAAGAGGACAGCTCAGCATCTCTGCCACATGTCCGTTCTCCATTTTCTGTCTGTACCAGCCAGACCTCATCTTTTTACACTGACACTTCTAAGCGCACACTTTCGGCACCATCAAAATTGGGTGAATCGTCCAGTTCTGAAGAGGAGCTCGCATCCTTGTTGGAGAGACTTAAAAAGAAAAACATTGGCAGTGTAGCTTCACCCATCACCATAAAAGGTCACAGTCTTGTGGTGATTTTAAGTTTGTGTTAACTTGAAATACTTTTGTCTGTCTTCAAGAGGCTGATATTTTTTCCCCCAAAATCTAGAAAGCAGTAAAGATGCTCAACTGTCACATCGTCCTGTCAAAGGAGCAACAACAGCAGAATTGAAATTATTAGTTGAGACACCAAAGACTATGAAGACCCCGGGGAAATCTACCACCCACAAACCCATCATCAGTCAGACAGAGCCCAGGCATGGCCCCAGCAGCAGGTATGCATGGTGACCAATTTCTGTGCACAGTATGAATATCTGCATTTGACGCCGACATACCTGTGATGACTGAACAAGTTAAAGAATTCAGCTGCTGAGATGGAAGAATTGGTGCAAGCAGTAACTGCTGGCCAAATTCTGCACCAATCAAAGCTTTATATTAGAATGAAAAGAGTTGTAGAGTTCACCAGAAGGCATGTGGGGATTCTAAAGTCAACTAGAAGAAGGCTTGTCGGTCTAGTGAGCCCAAAACTAAGCATTTTGGCCATCAGACTAGACACTGCGCTTCATCATAAACAAACCATGTCCACTGTGAAGCATGGTGGTGGCAGCATCATGGTGTTGTAATGCATCTCTGCAGCAGACCTGGAAGGCTAGGAAAGGTAGATGGTTGAATGAATACAGCAACATGTGAAGAGATATTAGGTAATAACCTAATTTGGTAAGAGAACTGCAACTATCTACAAGATTTACTTTTCAGAAGACGATGACCTGAAGCAAACAGCAAAAACTGCACAAAAATAGTTTAGACACATTGTGGATGTTTTGGAGTTGAGTCAGAGCCCAGATCTCAGTGTAGAGTAAAAAATTGTAGTATTGAGATGTGTAAGGCTGACTGAGAGCTACCCACACAGACTGAATACTGACTTAAAGGGTATGAATACTTTTGCAAAGACATATATTAGACTACATATTTTTAATTCATAGACATTACTTTGTAGAAATTTGTTTTTACTCTGGCATTAAAGAGTTTTTTTGTAAATTGTCAAACAAGGCAAAATATGTTGATAATGATTCAGTTTTTAACAATAAAAGGTGAAAACATCCAAGGGGTATGAATACTTTTGCGAGCCACTGCACATACTATGTGTTTACCTTGTTTTTAATGTGCATTTTAGGATAACATGTAAAACATCAGGCTGCTTCTTGGAGTCCCTCTCAAATCCTGGTTCCACTTACATGCGCAATTTTAAGCAAAACAAGGAGGCACTGACGACTAAACTGTACCAGCTATACAACAGCAGTGTGTTTGATAGTAAGGTAAATGTCTCAATCTTTGTCTTATTGAATATACGTTCTCCAGTATTATCTCTTTTTTTTTTTTTTTTTTTTTTTTTTTAAATTTAATTTTTTTACCATTACTTGGTTACCATGGAGAATGACCTTTTTGTTTTTCATGCATGTATGTAGCTTCCCTTCGATATGTCTGTAACCTGGAACAAAAAGATGCGGAAAACTGCTGGCTACTGTGCGACTGGGCAGGAGCGAGGGGGTGGAAGTCGCTATGCACGCATTGAACTCTCAGAGAAAGTCTGTGACTCTGCAGGTAGAGTTTTATACTAACAGTGAATTTTTTTTTTTTTTTTTTTTCCCCCCCAACTTTTGATGTCTTTGGTGTTGATGTACAAACTGTGAAGGAATATGTATGGCATTATGTAGAGACCAAAAATTGTTAAGCAACCCAGAACTTGTTTTATAGCTACATGTAGCTTTGCTCACATTTCACATTCTCATCAAATTCAGAAGGTGGTTACCAGGAATGGATTTCACTTCACAGGTTTGCTTTTCAAGAGCTAATTTGTGCAATTTCTTGCTGCTTTAATGTGCTTTAGAGCAGTGGTCCCCAACCTTTTTTGTGCCATGGACCGGTTTAATGTCAGACAATACTTTCACAGCCTTTAATGTGTGGAGGATAAATGCAACAAAATAAAATGATAGGACCGGCATAAAAACGGTATTTTACAAATATAATAATTAACGTGAATGCACTGTGTCTGTAACTTTATTAGCAGCGTCCTCGCCTCCAAGCCTCACACTCTCTGGTTGTAATGATAAAGGTTAAACATGCCTTCAACATAAGATCCACCACAAGAACCAATATAAAGTGCATGACAAATACAACTCACCATAATGTTAAATCAGTGGGAGCCCTGAGCTTGTTTCTCTGCAACGAGGCGGTCCCATTGAGGGGCAACGGGAGACAATGAGACCCAAAGTGTGTTGCTTATGTCCAGTCTGCTCCATAATTTTGTTTTTGTTGCTGTGGCGAAGTAGTTTTGAAGGCTTCATTGGCTCACTAGAGAGCCGGTTGCCACATGCAGTACATCCAGAAAGTATTCATAGCGCTTAACTTTTTCCACAATTTTTTTTTTTTGTTACAGCCTTATTCCAAAATGGATTAAATTCATTTTTTCCCCTCAAAATTCTACACACAACATCCTATAATGACGATGTGAAAAAGTGTTTTTTGAAATTGTTGCAAATTTATTAAAAATAAATAACCTGAGAAATCACATGTACATAAGTATTCATAGCCTTTTCTATGAAGCTCAGAATTGAGCCCAGGTGCATTATGTTTCCACTGATCATTCTTGAGATGTTTCAGCAGCTTAATTGGATCCACGTGTGGAAAATTCAGTTGATTGGACATGATTTGAAAACTCTCACACCAGTCTATATAAGGTCCCAGGGTTGACGGTGCATGTCAAAGCACAAACCAAGCATGAAGACAAAGGAATTGTCTGTAAACCTCCCAGACAGGATTGTCTTGAGGCACAAGGCTGGGGAAGGTTACAGAAAAAT